>CM056050.1:216732511-216965011 GCA_029574335.1 Rana kukunoris | reverse complement strand
AAGAAAGATGGATGAAAGAAAGAAAGAAAGAAATGGATGAAAGAAAGAAAGAAAGATGGATGAAAGAAAGAGAGAAAGAAAGAAAGAAAGATGGATGAAAGAAAGAGAGAAAGAAAGAAAGAAAGATGGATGAAAGAAAGAGAGAAAGAAAGAAAGAAAGATGGATGAAAGAAAGAAAGAAATGGATGAAAGAAAGAAAGAAAGAAAGAGATGGATGAAAGAAAGAAATGGATGAAAGGGGGGGTGGGGGGAGAGAGAGAAAGAGAGAAAGAAAGAAAGAAATGGATGAAAGAAAGAAAGAAAGAAAGAAAGAAAGAAAGATGGATGAAAGGGGGGATGGGGGGAGAGAGAGAAAGAGAGAAAGAAAGAGAGAAAGAAAGAAAGAAAGATGGATGAAAGAAAGAAAGAAATGGATGAAAGAAAGAAAGAAAGAAAGAGATGGATGAAAGAAAGAAATGGATGAAAGGGGGGGTGGGGGAGAGAGAGAAAGAGAGAAAGAAAGAAAGAAATGGATGAAAGAAAGAAAGAAAGAAAGAAAGATGGATGAAAGGGGGGATGGGGGGAGAGAGAGAAAGAGAGAAAGAAAGAGAGAAAGAAAGAAAGAAAGAAAGAGATGGATGAAAGAAAGAGATGGATGAAATAGGGGGATGGGGGGAGAGAGAGAGAGAGGTGAGTGAAATTGACCCCCTAAGCTGGCCTGCAGTCCTTCCTGTACCCCCTGTCCCAGCCCCTGTCTGTGGGTAGGTGTGTGTGTTGCACCCACCTCCAGACCATCCTTGTCCTCTGTCAGCCTATGTTTCTTCTTGTTCTTGATGACAGGCACAGCTGGAGCAGACGTTGGGGGAAGGTGGTCAGGCTCTGGGACTGGGAGGATGTCACTGCTGGTCAGGTCTTCTCTCTCACTCCCTCTCACGCTGTCAGTCAGCCTCCTGCTGCTCACGGGGGCCCCACTCTCTGTTGTTTTCAGATGCTGCTGCTGCTGCTCTCCCCCTCAGATGCTGTGAACCTGTCTGTGCCTCTCTGGTATGTCAAGGGGCAGCCTCGGAGCTAAGCTGTGTTGGACCCCTGGAGACAGAGGCAGAGCAGTAGCGCGGAGGTCGGAGGAGGAAGTGAAATCCTCCCACGCTTTCAGCTTTGAACACGGAGGGGGGGGGGGGCACTGCAGCCGTGATGTCACTGGTTGCTACACGCCAAGCGGCTCTAGCAACCAGTGGACAGAAGGTGGAGGTGGTTCTGCGTGCAGGAGCCAGCGCTACCGTGGCTCAGACTCCTCCACTAAATTAATCATGGCATGACTGTATTATCCAATGAAGGCACCCGGGAACTAGGGCCCCCCCCACAGCGGCAGATTGTCAGGGCCCAGTCGCAACTGCGACTGCAGCGACACTGAAAGTTCCGCCACTGAATGCACATATTTTTACCTGTAAAAAAATGGTGCATTTATTTATTTATTTTCTTTAAAGATGAACTCATCCTTTAAGGCAGGGATCCTCAACTACGGCCCTCCAGCTGTTGTAGAACTACACATCTCATGAGGCACTGTAATACTCTACATCAGGGATATGTAATTAGCGGACCTCCAGCTGTTGCAGAACTACAAGTTTCATGAGGCATAGCAAGACAGCCACAAGCATGACACCCAGAGGCAGAGGCATGATGGGACTTGTAGTTTTGCAACAGCTGGAGGTCCGCTAATTGCATATCCCTGCTCTACATTGTGACATCCACTTTAAGGTTTCATACACATGGCTGGAACAACGTATACAATGGCAAAGGGAGTAGCCCATGTAAGGGAGCCACGGGTGCAGCATACAGCCTACCACTGCAATAAATGGCTGTACAGTGCTATATGAGGATTTACAGCAGTGCTTGCATAAACATGCACTTGCGCACAGGCATACAACCTTGGATCCAGATTGTGTCCACAGATGTACGTCTGTGCGCATGCATGATTCTATGCAAACGCCACCATAAACACTTGTATAGCACCATACAGCCATTTGTTTCAATGGGAGGCTGTACATTGCACCTGTGGCTTTCTTACATGTCCATGTGCATGAAGCCTGAAAGTAAACATGCCACACACCAGGGCAATTCAATCAATATGATATAAAAAAATAATAAGTAAAATCTACCTTTAGTGAAAACCACATTAAAAATTAACAGATCCTAAAACCACCTAAACCTGCCTGCTGGTCCTTTCTGTCTTATAACCAATAGGGATTCTCACAAGGAAAAAAACGATGTGTGGCCGTAGCTCACCTTTCACAGGAAATGTAGAAATTTGAATGGCACATCAGCTGCCTATATTTAGAGATGTGTTTGATTGTATTATTATTATTTAGGTACTTATATAGCACTGTCAATTTACACGGCGCTTTACATATACATTGTACAGTCACATCAGTCCCTACCCTCAAGGAGCTTACAATCTAAGGTCCCTGAGGGCTCTTTCACACGGAGCGGATCCGTATTGATCGGCTCCGTTAGCCTGTTTGCTCAGCGGGGATTCCCCCGTAAAATCCCCGCTGAGCTGTCGGCTGACAGGGCGGTGCCCGCACACTGTGCAGGGACCGCCCTGTCTTTCCTCCGCTCTCCCCTATGGGGAATCGGATGAATACGGACCACGTGTCCGTATTCATCCGATCCGATCGATGGAAGAAAAATAGGATTTCCTGATGCCAAGACATGGCAGCATACGAAGGTATGCTGCCATGTCTTGGCATCAGGAAAGGAAAATTACGGTAAGTATTTGATACAATTTTCCATTTTTCTTCAGTCTGAAAAACTAGAGGCGGGTGTTTACGGACATTAGCGGATGCGATCCCATAGGGAATCATTGTGAGTCCGTAGACGGACTTATGAAAAGCGGACCGTTCGTCCGCTCGTGTGAAAGGGCCCTCACTCACATTCATATACTAGTGCCAATGTTAGACAGAAGCCAATTAAGCTATCAACATGTCTTTGGATAATTGCTTTCATTGAAGGTATGAACTAACTATATGTTTTTCATTATAAGTTCAGTTTGAATTGCTCACTTTTATGGCTGGTTTACAATGTATTTGCTATATGCCATATGTGGCATTTGGAATGACAAAAATGCCCAGATCGCTTCTAAATGACTAAGAAACATGTTAATGAATTGACTATGGAACTGGATTGTTGTGTAATATCTCCTAAACAATGCAATTATATAACTATACTAAATTACTGGGGACTTTTGCGACAAACCTGAAATTACTACTCATGTTAATGATTTACATACCACTACAGCATTGTAAGCTTTAGTCCTATAAACTAGATTGAGTCCTTTGCATGTAAATCGTAGACAGAGCAAACCATGAGATGCCAAGTGGCTGGCCAGAGAAACCAAGTGAGCAAAGTTCATGTCTCCCCCAGCACCGTGTGTGAGAATCACTCCATATAATACACCACTGTGAGCTTTAGGAATGGATAAAACAGCATCTAGAGATTTCTTGGCAAATGGGATTTTAATCTTCTCCTGAAAAATACAAATTATACATATAAAAGAACATGCCAACACATCAATGACTCACATTACAGCACTGTATATACAGAATCTCACAAAAGTCAGTACACCCCTCACATTTTTGTAAATATTTGATTATATCTTTTCATGTGACTACACTGAGGAAAAAACACTTGCCAGCAGTTTAGACATTAAAGGAACACTAAAGGTTTGTTTTTTATTAGATCAATTGATTGCTGTAAGCTAAAGCATTTAAATATCACTTACCTCATTTTTCCTTTTGACCTCCAAAATACAGTAATCCAGGTTTGAAAATGCCATTTCCTGTCTCTCCTCTTCTTGCTTTCCACCAGCATCTGAGCAGTTTTGCATGGTGGAAAGCAGAATGTTCTCACCCCCTCCCTATGACTACAGCCCTGCGTGAAGATGCTCTCTTATCCCTCACAGACATGGAGGCCAAGCCTAATGGGAACTGTAGTTCCCATTAGGCCGTGATGTAGCTAGAATGAATGCGCACCGCAAACCAGGAAGTCAGTGAGAATAACGGTTCAGGAGTGACGGAGGTGAATAAAACAGCTCCATTTCAACAGGTATCAAACTAGTTATAATGCAAAACATTACTTTTTACTTTATCAGCTCCTGTTAGACTTTAATTTAAGAGGAAAATATTTTTGTCTTTACAACCCCTTTAATGGCTGTGTTGAGTTATTTTGAGGGGACAGCAAATTTACACTGTTATACAAGCTGTACACTCACTACTTTACATTGTAGCAAAGTGTCATTTATTCAGTGTTGTCACATAAAAAGATGTAATAAAATATTTACAAAAATGTGAGGGGTGTACTCACTTTTGTGAGATACTGTGTGTGTGTATATATATATATATATATACATAAAAAAATGAAAGGCCAAACTGAATAAAAACCGTTCAATGACAGGTGTCTGCGGGTTTCCACATTGAGCTGTTACATTTGATTAGGGACAGATGATCAGCCTTGGACACAGACCACTCAATGTGCGAATACATGCAACAGTCGGTACCGTCTGTCATTGCTAGCTTGCCACGGCTGTTTACCTCCCCCTGTGCTACCCAGGAACTTAAAGGGTCACTAAACGAAAAACATTTTTGGGCTGAAATGACCGCTTACAGGGTATAGAGACATAAAAGTTAACCGATTCCTTTTAAAAATGATTAAAAATAGATAAAAATCAATCATATAATCAACCTACAGTTCTAGTTTCGTTTTTGCTGTTATTTCCTGTCTCTCTGATGTACAGAGCCAGAGAGCCAATAGAGGGCAGTGATGTTTTGTCTAAAACCCCTCAGCACCAACCCAGTTTCAGTTTACACACAGTAATCACACCTCCTTGATTAGTGACCACAGTGAGAAAGCTCCCAGTACTGTGGTTATAAGGAAACAGACAACCAGGAAGTGTGGAGATCAGAGCAGGATTACAGCAACATCAAAGCAAAAACGAACAATTAGGACATGAAAACAGCACTGCAGTGAGGTAAAGGAAGCTATTTAGCTAAAAAAAAATTCCTTTAATGACCCTAGCAAAAAAAAAAAAATTGTGACAATGCATGTTACATGCGTTATTTACTGCATACGTGGTGTGCGTTGCGCACGTGTACCGCAGTGCCTTTTTACAGTGTCACAGTGCTTCATTTGCCTTTTTTTTTAAATCACATTCATTCAACTCTACGTGCATGCAATGTAACACGGTGTGTTGTGATAAAGGTAATGCCTGGATCAAAGCACTGCATGTGTGCGCTAACAATGAGTACCTATTTATATGGCAAGTGGAATTTTCTTCAGCGCAGCACAGTGTGACACAATCTGCTCACCGCACACCAGTAGCTACTTCCTAACAGGCCCTTATTTCTCCTTTACATTGGAGCGAATTGTCATGCGATTTGACAGGCCGCAGCCTATAGCCGACAATCGCACTGTTCGAATTTGCAGCGCTGCGTCGATTTGAAAAAGTAGTTCCTTTTGGCAATTTCGGGTGCGACTTACATAGACATCTGTGCATGAAGCCACACAGATGTCGCATTGAAATGCGGCTTTAAAACCACGCAGTTTCGGGTGAAGTTGCTCAATTTCAAAGCCGCAGTCACAATGTGTCAATGTGAACAAGGACTTAATGTGTCACAGCTGCTGGGAAAATGTGCAGCAAATTTATAAAACAGGCAAATCATTTCATACTCCGAGTCCAAGGAGCTTGAAAGAGCCTCGTACACACGATCGGATTTTCTGATGGGAATTGTGTGTTGACAGCCTGTTGGCGGAAAATCTGACCATTTGTACGCTCCATCAGACAATTGTTGGATTTTCCGCAAACAAATGTTGGACGGCAGGCTTTAAAAAAAATTGTGGATTTGTGTTGTCGGATTTTCCAATCATGTGTACACAAGTCCGTCGGACAAAAGTCCAAAGTACAAACACGCATGCTCGGAATCGATGCTCACCAAATACAACATTAGCAGAAGGTGCGCAAAGAGTGGCGCTAAAGAACTGAAAAAGCACATAGTCCGTAAATACGTTAGTTATTGTTGGACGACAATTATATGCAAAATAAGTTCCTGGCCAACTCCATTCGGACAAAAGTCTGAGGCTTTGTCCGTGGAAAATCTGATTGTGTGTATGAGGCTTTAGGTCCCTTTCACAGTGGGGGGTGGGGCGCAGACTGTGGCTGCATTCCACTTGCTTAGCAGGGGATCTGTCCACTATTCCCGCCGAGCAGGTGGATGACAGGTCCGTGTCCACTCTCCTCTATGGGCAGCTGGATGTAAACAGACCGCCTGTCAGTTTACACCTCGACTGCCATCCGATCCGATCGACGGAAGGGATCGAATTAGATGTAGGCGGGTATAAACAGACACATGTTCATTTACACCCACCGCTCCATAGAGAAGAATAGAGGTTCTGATCGGATCCGTTTGAAAAACGGACAGGTGGACCCAATCGGGGCGTCCGTGTGAAAGGGGCCTTAGTGCTCTTTACACTCTGTGCAGTGACTGGTGTTTTCTCACACTGCATAAAAAACAGTCACCACAAGGGCACATAGAAAACAGATTTTGCGAAAGTTTATTGCTTGCATTTTTAAAAGTGGCGCAACATGCACCAAATTGAAGTACAAGTTCTAGACAGGTCCGTGAATTTGGCGCAGTCTTCACCACTTTTACAACACGAGAAACAATTTTTCAAAATCTGTCTGCGCCAGTCTTTATGAATTGCAGGGACTGTGTGTTTCAGATCTGAGCACCCACTCCTGCCCTCATGGCAAACTTTATGTGATTGTATCCATGCATCCATTGTGTGTGCATCCACTTCTATGGGATTCACACGTCTGCCAGCGACTCTGCACGGAGAGCGGAATTAATCGCACATCTGAATGAGCCCTATTGGTTTCTAAAACGCATGCATTGGTTTTATAGTCTCACTGTACATTTAGCTGCGTTTAGGCACGTTTTGTTTACTTGCATTTAGAGAAAATAGAATTCTGGGCAGATTAGACCCTCTGAACACTCTAAAACCCACACAGTTTACATTTAAATGTAGTAACATTTCCTCAGAAAGCAACAAGTGTGTTTATATTTTCCAGGATAATTGCACAATGAATGTAAATGCAGGAGGTTAGTGTGAATGTAGGCTACAGAGTGTGTGAGAGGAGAGGCTGAGCACATGGCTGTGTATTGTACCTCAGTGAAGTCCCCCATGGCTGTATTCACACACACTGCTCACTGCTGGAAGAGGACGGAGGGAGGGAGGGAGGAACTTCCTCATTACAACAGGCTGCAGTGTTCATTACTACATAAGGCTTTTCCCAATGATTACAACACGCAGTACAAGTATACACAATGTGTACATGTACATTTTCATACAATATTACTGATCTGGACAGTCTCTAGAGCAGGGGGCTCAAACTGAAACTGGTGTCCCTCAAGCTGTTACGAAACTACAAGTCCCATCATGCCTCTGTCTGTGGGAGTCATGCTTGTAACTGTGAGCACTGCAATGCCTCATGGGACTTGTAGTTTTACAACAGCTGGAGGGTAGGCAGTTTAAGACCCCTGCTCCAAAGCTTTAGGGTGTAGATGCAGATAGTTGCTCTTTGAGGTTTTCAAGATTTGTCCCTGGAAATGATAGAATAGCTCTTTACTTCCTGCATGTGAAATATAGTCCCTACAATTTCATTATTCTTTGGTCTGTTTAGGGCTCATTTTCCACAAGCTTCCTTTTCTAAACAGCAATCTGCGGCAGATTGCTTTTCAGAGGGCATTTGAGGAGTCTTTGTCTCCTCCTTGCCATCTGTCTTAACCCCTAAAAAAAGCCGCAGCTCTGTGTATTGCATGTGGTTGCTGTGAGGCCCATTCAGCTGAATGGGTCACATTCGGGGGAAGGTACTATAATGCATCATGGCTACGGCATGTGTACATCCCTATCGGTTGCCTTTGCAGCTTAACCACTTAAGGACCGGAAGGTTTTACCCCTTAACGACCGGGCCATTTTTTTCAATATGGCACTGCGACGCTTTAGATGACAATTGCGCAGTCGTGCGACGCTATACCTAAACAAAATTGACATCCTTTTTTTTCCCACAAATGGAGCTTTTTTTTGGTGGTATTTGATCACCTCTGCGATTATTATTTTTTTACGATATAAACAAAAAAAGAGCGACAATTTTTAAAGAAAAAAAACTATATTTTTTTACTATTTGCTATTACAAATATCCCAATAAAAAAAAAAAAAAAAAGACAATACGTATTTTTCTAACAATTTTTTAGTAAAAAATTGCAATAAGCATATATTGATTGGTTTGTGCAAAAGTTAAAGGGTTTACAAAAGAGGGGATAGATTTATTGACTTTTTATTATATATTTTTTTACTAATAATAGCGATGAGCAGTGATTTTTAGCGAGACTGCGACATTGCGGCGGACAGATCAGACACTTTTGATACTTTTTGGTGCCACTGACGTTTATACAGCGATTAGTGCTATAAAATGCACTGATTACTGTATAAATGACACTGGCAGGGAAGGGGTTAACACCAGTGGTGATCAAGGGTTAAATGTGTTCCCTGGGAGGTGTTTCTAACCATGGGGGGGGGCTGACTGGAAGTACAGAGAGATCGCTGTTCCTGATCACTAGCAACAGACGATCACTCTGTACTTCCCTGTCAGAATGGGGTTCTGTTTGTTTACATTAAAACATGAAGGAAAATACTTGTTTGTATTTGTTTACATTAACAGACCCCCGTTCTGGCTCTCTGTGGAGTGCTCGCGGGTGGCCAGTGGACATCGTGGGCGTCGACCACACGCATCATCTCCCCCGCTGTGTAGCGGGCACACGACTGCTATAGCTGTAAAACGGGTCAATGTACATCTACGGCGATTCACAGGAATGATCCGACCTGCCGCAGTTTAATGATAGCGGCTGGTCGGCAAGTGGTTAAAGGCTAAGTTCACCTATAAGAAAAATAAATGTGCATGTTTTTGCAGGCAAAACAATTACTTTTTTTTTTTTTCACAGGAGCCTGAAAAGCATTGCATCCGCTAACAGTGGATCACAGCCAGTGACAGGCTCCTGCAAACTCAGCTATGAGCTTTTAGTTGGAGAGATGGAGGAAGTGTCAAGTCTATCTGCCATAGTGTCATATGAGACTTGTAGTTCATTCACAGATCTCTATAAAGGAATGATTTGGCTGTGCTGGCTGAGCCTTGCACAGCCATGCAGATTTTTCAAAAGTGACAGCTGTTGCAGGGGAGAAGAACTCCTGCACACTGTCATTCTGGGGGCACGGGGGTTTGCTTAGCAGCATGTTACTCCCTAAATACAGGTGTAACTTGTATCATGTTGCAAACAATAAAGTTACATTTTAAAAGGGAGCGGTTGGGGGCAGTAAAAACAGGGCTCAGCTGCATGTTTTTACTGATCCCAAACGTAAGTGTTAACCTAGCTTTAACCACTTCAGCCCCAGACCATTTTGCTGGTCAATGACCGGACCACTTTTTGCAATTCAGCACTGCGTCACTTTAACTGATAATTGCGCCGTCGTGCGATGTGGCTCCAAAACAAAATTAGCGTCCTTTTTTCCCCACAAATAGAGCTTTCTTTTGGTGGTATTTGATCACCTCTGCGATTTAAATTTTTTGCGCTTTAAACAAAAATAGAGAGAAATTTGGAAAAAAATGAAATTTTTTTACTTTTTGCTGTAGTAAATATCCCCCAAAAATATATAAAAAAAATATTTTTTCCTCAGTTTAGGCCGATACGTATTCTTCTACATATCAAGCGTTTATTGATTGGTTTGCGCAAAAGTTATAGCGTCTACAAAATAGGGGATAGTTTTATGGTATTTTTATTAATATTTTTTACTAGTAATGGCGGCGATCTGCTTTTTATCGGTACTGCGACCTTATGGCGGACACCTTACTTCGGACACTTTTGACACATTTTTGGGACCATTGGCATTTTTCCAGCGATCAGCGCTATAAAAATGCATTGCTTACTGTAAAAATGTCACTGGCAGGGAAGGGGTTAACACTAGGGGCCTCCCTTGGCTCCAAAATCACTTAAAAAGAAGCTCATGTACCAAATTATGGCACAGAGCCAGGAGCGTTTGCGATTTTTGCCATGATAATACCGCAATTTGTCCCTTGACAGTCGCGCCAAAATCGCACCTTGTTTGGGGTGCCATTAAATGGGTGTTCCAGCCGCAATTTTTTTTTAAAGTCAGCAGCTACTAACAGTGTAACTGCTGACTTTAAATAAGGACACTTACCTTGTCCTACTTGCCCGCGCTGATGGCCCCCCCCCCGATGCCGGTCCCACGATCGCTCCGGGTCCCGCGCCGCCATTCACACTATGGGAAACAGGCAGTGAAGCCGTACGGCTTCACTGCCCATTTCCTACTGCGCCTGCGTGAGTCTCACGCTGGCTTGTGAATGGGCGGCTGCTCTCTGAGAACACACACAGTTCCCAGAAAGCAGCGTGCCCCATTCACAAGCAGAAGAAGAAGAAGAAAAGACACCGCGGTGTGGAAGAGGCAGATTACGGACTTCCGCATAGCAACGGGTATTTCGGGTGAGTATTTTTTTTTTTTTCACGTTTTTTTTTATTTAATTTTTTTAAGCAATATGGGCAAATGTTGTTTTCCTGGGTGGAACTCCGCTTTAAGAAACTATTCCGCCAGCAATCCAGAACGCCCAGGTGTGAATGGAGCCTAAAGCAGGGTGCAAACGATCAAATTATCGGACTCATTTTCCAGTTTTTTTGTTGCATACTAGTCTCATATTAAAAGAGGTTACTCAACATATGAAAATTCTCGTATGACAGAATTCAACTTCAGAAGTAATGTAATGTGGTAAATGGTTTTGTATGTTTTCTTTTGTTTCTAAGCATGCGTAGTCTTGCTCTTACGTTTTTTTTTTTTCAGAGAGAAAAATGTACTAATTAAAGAAAATGTTGTGTACACATACAACATAACATTTAGAGCCTGCACATCCCGTTTTTGTCATCCGAAAATTCGGAATTGGCTGTCGAAAGCACCATACTAATGATCAGAAAATCGTTAGACTAAAATTTTTCTTCGGATTTCCTGATTATGTGTACGGACCTCATGCCGCGTACACACGATCATTTTTCGGCATGAAAAAAAAACAACATTTTTAAAAACGTCATTTAAAATGATTGTGTGTGGGGGGCTTCACATTGTTTTTCATCTTCTGAAAAACGACAAAAAAAATTTAGAGCATGCTGCAGTTTTTTAACGTTGTTTTAAAAAATGTTGTTTTTTTGGTTGTAAAAAATGATCGCGTGTGGGCTAAAACGACGCTAAAAACAACGTTTTAAACCCACGCATGCTCAGAAGCAAGTTATGAGATGGGAGCTTGAATGGAACTTCCCCTTTAGAGTGCCGTCGTACGTGTTGTACGTCACCGCTCTTTGCTCATCATTTTTTTTAAAACGATGGTGTGTGGGCAACATCGTCTTTAATGATGAAGTTGGAAAAACTTCATTTTTTTCTACATGCTGAAAAACAACGTTTTTTTTTCATGCCGAAAAACGATCGTGTGTACACGGCATTAAGGGTGGAGGATCATGGTGGAGAATCATGGTTAATATAACCTGCCTGATGAATGCACTGCTGATATCCACTGCCACAGTCTGCCTTACAGCTTCCAACCCCCATTTACATTAGCCAAAATTGTGACTCAACTCCAACCTAGTTTAAATACCTGGGCAAACCTCCATTCACCATGTGGTTAGGGACTAAAAATGTTTTTTTATACTTCTCTCAGTTTGCACCTACCTGTGTAGTAGCAGGAGGGGTGAGATGAAGAAGTCACAGCTCACCTACCCAGATAGCAAGGACAACTTGCCACAAATTGTTGTGTTTAATTGTAAGTTTGTTAAATTACTTACCTGAGATCGAAGCCCCCGAAGTGACTCTCGTTACTCACCTCCGCCGCCGCCATTGATACCCAAGTTACTTCTGGGTATCGCAGCTCCGGCGCTGTGATTGGCCAGAGCCACGATGATGTCACTCCCGTGCATGTGCACGGGAGCCGTCAGTGACGGCACAATCGCCCTCACTAACGGCACACTCAGTGAGCCTGCGCCATAGACATCGGTGCAGTTTTCTCTGCAAATATCTCCTAAACCATTTGGTACGCCTACAGGTAAGCCTTAATCTAGGCCAGTGTTCCTCAACTCCAGTCCTCAAGGCCCCCCAACAGGTCAGGTTTTCAGGATTTCTATTATTTTGCACAGGTGATTTGATCAGTTTCACTGCCTAAGGCTCCTTACACACGGAGCGGTCCATTTTTCGGTCCGCTCCGTGTGTCCGTCAGCTCAGCGGGGGGGTCTCCGCTCAGCTGTCGGCGGACGGGGCGGTCCCCGCACACTGTGCAGGGACTGCCCCGTCTCTCCTCCGCTCTCCCCTATGGGGAGTCAGATGGAAACGGACCGTCTGTCCGTTTGCATCCGATCCGTTTGGCCGGACAGAAGAAAAATAGGACATTCTTTCGTCCGCAAAAACGGATGCGGATCTAGCGGACGTTAGCGGATGCATCATCCGCTAACGGATCCGCTCCCATATGGGTTCATTACAAGTCCGTAAACGGACTTGTAATGAACGGACGAGCGGAGAGGACGTGTGAAAGGACCCTTAGTAATTCCCACAGCCTTTTCATCTGAGGGAAATCCTGAAAACATGACCTGTTGGGGGGGGGCTTGAGGACTGGAGTTGAGAAACACTGATCTAGGCTTACCAGTAGGTTAAAGTGGTCTGTATGGGTTTACAACCACTTTAAGTCTATGTTCAGTAACAAAATGGGTCTGTAACCGCTACAACTGGGCAAGTCCTAACTGGGTTTAGGGAGGACCAGAACCTGTGCTGTGAGTAGGGTTACCACCTCATCCCTTTAAAACCGAACACCTATTAATTACACAAGTTCTGTGGCTAATTTAGTGCAAATAAGTCACTACTTTAGTTTAATTACAGCCTTAATCTGCCACAGAACCTGTGTAATTAATAGGTGTTCAGTTTTAAAGGGATGAGGTGGCAACCCTAGCTGTGAGGAGAAGAGGTGGGAGCAGATGATAGTCAGCTACCAAATTAAAGGCCTGATGCATGTTCAACGCCAAACTCAGGGTGAATGATTTATAGAAG
The DNA here is from genome assembly GCA_029574335.1 of Rana kukunoris. Lineage (NCBI taxonomy): Eukaryota > Metazoa > Chordata > Amphibia > Anura > Ranidae > Rana > Rana kukunoris. Next base: position 216,951,838 of record CM056050.1, on the reverse strand, counting down.
CGGGATATATAGCCACCTGGTCCCAGACACTTGTCATTTTTCAACCCTTTAATGGCCTAAAGTAATTTACCTAATGCCGTTTCACAGATGTAATCTAGCAGATTCCTGAGAATGAGATGAGGCACGGGCCCACCCAGAGGGGGCAGATTATACAACTTCAAATAGTAGTTACGGAACTCTTCCACTATTTCCAAGTCCCAAAATACTTTAGCCTTCGAAGAGGAAGTGAGAGATTGAATATTTTGTCTCTGAGTGATCAGATTTTTAATGTCTATAGGCTGCTGAGATGTAAACCGGCCCTGCCAAAAGTAAATCGGCTGTATAGGTAAGGTAGCATATAAAAGAAAAAAGGAGGATAGAAAAGTTTCCCAAGTCGATTGGCAGTGACTCACAATCCCAGCAAAAGATACATATAAAACAAAAAGCATATAAGGTAGAGGGAAGTCCTCTTCCAGATATAGGGATTTTTACATGATATGTCAATCAAAGGTAAGCACACCATCCCTATCCCTGTTCTTTGTAACTATTGTGGTCGATTTCTAAACAACTAAACTGTTTTATATGTATATTTTTTATATGTAAATTAAACATTTTTTTGATATATTTATAACCTATGTGTTTGGTGTGCTTACCTTAATACAACGATTGACATCTCACGTAAAAATCCCTATATCTGGAAGAGGACTTCCCTCTACCTTATATGCTTTTTGTTTTATATGTATAGGTAAGGTATCATACTACTTTCTTGGAAAACCCTATCTAGGCTGTACAGTCAAACTAGATGTATGCTTTAAACTCTTATTAGGTAGTGTTTGCTTATTGTTTTGGCAGAGCCTGCAAGTGCTGTTTTCCCACTTATGAAGGAGACTGATGTTCTGTACTGTAATACAGGTTTGGAAAGTCTTCTAAAGATATACTGTCCACTCAATTGAAACAACATATGCTGTGATCTGCCTTTATGACATTTATAGCAATAATATCTGGATAACACTGGGCATGTGAATGTTTGTAGAACTTGATCCGTTACGCTTTGCCATCATGCAGTTGTCAAGGCCACGCCAAACACTAATGCATTTTATTGATATAAACTATCGCATTGATTCTAAGACAGAATGACATGTTCCTCTAATTCCTTCATACACTTGTAAGAGATACAATTTTTTTTTTAATTCATCTCTTCACAAGAGGCAAAAATGGCCTCAATCAAAGGTAAAAGATTCTTGTCAGTCTTTAGGTAGAGGATTTATGTTAACTTTAAAATCTCCAGAGATTCAATCTGAAACATGCGATTTGATAACGAACACAATAGCTAGGGGCCTAATCTTTAATTTTTCTCTATAAAATCCAATTCAGTATTCACTCCTGAATGCAAAGTACAAGGTAAGCTTTGTAAATTGAGCTGTGCATTTACTTCCAGACATAAGCTGTGAGAGTATCCATGCCTTCTATGATTTCTTCTGATGCGTTATCTAAAATAACATCTACTTGTGTCTAGAGGTAGACCGATATATCGGCCGATATTTGGCCATTTTTGATAAATTGGCATCGGCCGATTATTATCAAAATTAGGCTGATATTTTACACTGACCGCTGTTCCTCCCCCTTCTCCACACTCAGCGGCTCGGGCAGCATCAAGCGCCGCACTGAGTGTGAAACTGACAAGTAACAGAGGAGGGAGAGAGGAGAAGTCAGCTCGATGTTGGGGGTGGGCAGGACCCAGCAGCTATATTACACCAATGGGATGGTATCTGGGCGGGCCGCTACATGTATGTGGCCCGCCCCCTTTCTAAAGCAGCCCAATCATTGGCTGGTGTAATTTAGCTGCTGGGTCCCGCCCACCTTCGACATCTCTCCTCTCGTTAGTTTCACACAGTTACACTCGGCTTAGTGTGAAACCTGCCAGTGCCATATGTCAGTGCAACCGCCAATCAGTGCCACCAGCCAGTGCCAACCACTGCCAGCCAATGTCACGCCACTTCCAACCAGTTTCAATTGCCAGTGCCACTGCCAATCAGTGCCATCTGTCCCAAACTAGTGCCATCTGTCAGTTCCAAGCCAGTGCCACCTGTCAGTTGTAGACAACAGGGCAGGCGCACTTTAGAAACGGCGATCGTGACGTTTCTAAAGGAGGGGGTGGGACTTTGAATGTGCCTCAGAAGGGTAAATAAATATATAAATACTCAAATTATAGAAAAATAAACAACTTTTATTTTTCTGCCAAAGGGCAGTAATACTAATCAAACAAGAGGTAAAAACACATTACAGTTTTTGAAATTTAAGTTTTAGGGTGTGCAATTCCCAAGCATTGAAAAACGTTTGGCCTATGCGTTTCGCGGATTTCCGCTTTGACAGGGATATCGTAAGATATCGTATAAACTCTAAAAATAGGATATATAAATACCATATTTAGAATAGTTCAAAACTGCAAATGAGAAGGAAACATTTTTTTTTGGCAACTTAAATTTCAAAAACTGTAATGTGTTTTTACCTCTTGTTTGATTAGTATTACTGCCCTTTGGCAGAAAAATAAAAGTTGTTCATTTTTCTATAATTTGAGTATTCAAAGTCCCACCCCTCTCAAAACTTTTCTTGAAACATTGTTGCATATTCTTAAGGGATGGTGCCTCTGTAGGAGCTGTCTGTATTCCACATACACCCAAACCCCTACACATAAAGGAAATTGTGCCGTGATTGGCAGCTCCCACGTGCATGCGCGGGAGTGACGCCATTGCGATACCCGGAAGTAACCTCTGGGAGAGATGTTTGCTCCCGGAGCGGTGTATGAGGACGGCTGCGGGGGATTCGATCTAAGGTGAGTATTACATAATGAGCTAGTATGCTATGCATACTAGCTCATTATGCCTTTGTCTTGCAGGTGGTGTTTTTTTTTATTTATTGGTTTGTTTTTTTGAAAAGTGTGTATACAAATACTTTAAGACCCCTTTCACATTGAGGAGTTTTTCAGGCGGTACAGCGCTAAAAATAGCGCTGCTATACCGCCTGAAAAACTCCTGGCCCAGCAACCTCAATGTGAAAGCCCGAGGCGCTGGCGGGAGATTAAAAAAATCTCCTGTCAGCAGCATCTTTGGAGCGGTGAGAGGAGCGGCATTTATACCGCTCCCTCACATTGAAAACAATAAGAGACAGTGGCTATACCGCCCGCAATGCGCCTCTAAAGAGGTGCATTGCAGGCGGTATTAACCCTTTCACGGCCGCTAGCGGGGGTTAATACCGCACCGCTAGCGGCCGCAACTCTATTTTTAGCGGCACTACACCCCCAGGGCACCTTCACTGCTCCATGTGAAAGGGGCCTTAAGCAATATTAAATCCAAAAGGAAATATTAATTAATTTGCAGCTTACCAATTCTTAGATGTGATGGTTATATGCATTTCTTTTTTTTAGGCTTTCTTTCTTGTATTTCCTTCTGGTGATCCAGCCAGCAAGTCTGTTGTTTGTTTTTTAAAAGCACAAGCTCTCCAGCAGAATGTATCAGTTTACATGGCTGAGACAAACCATTTAACACTAACAGGGGTGCTTAAAATGATCAGCTTTTATTTATTCATAACCCAGCACACAGGTATGAAAACACGCTAAAGTTTACCATGTGAAAAATAGTAACCAGACAATTTGTTATGCTATTCTGACTATCTTTTTATTATGAGAACCAAATGATCTAAAAAACAGTCTAATGCCCTGTACACACGGCCCAGATTCTCGTCAGGAAAAAAGTGTTGTTTTACCTGACGAGATTCCTGGCAAGATTCTGTTGTCGGCCGAGTGTACACACACCATTCGAAAAAGCCGCTATTCTTTTGAATGGCGCGAACGCGGTAAAGTCATCGACTAAGACGAGCATGCGCTCGTCGCATTCGATGCCATCGCCGCCATCTTGCTTTACCCTACCTATGTCTTGAAAGGTACCGCGCATGCGTCAAAGTCATTTCGAGCATGTGCGGGTTTCCATGGAGAGGTAAGTATACACACGCTCGGGTATCTCGGCAGGAAAACACTGCCGAGAATCTCACGACGAGAAAATAGAGAGCAGGTTCTTTATTTTTCTCATCTAGATCATGGGCAGTTTTCTTGACAAGAAACCTCAAAGCCTTGTAAACACTCTCGATTTACTCGGCAAGAAAGCTCTGCCACCAGTTTTCTTGCTGTTTCTGGCCGAGAAAACCGTGCGTGTGTATGAGGCTTAAGGCTACTTTCACACCGAGGCGCTTTCCAGTTGCTATAGTGCTAAAAATAAAGCTTGTAACGCCTGTAAAGAGCCTCTCCTCTCACTCCAATGTGAAAGCCCGAGGACTGGAGCAGTCCTGCAAGCTGCAAGTTTGCAGCGCAGTACTAGCGTATACCGCTCCTAAAGCGGCCAAACCGCCGGCTAAGCGGTGCTTTGTGACCGATTTCAACCCTTTTTCTCTAGCGGCCAAAAAGTGCTGCAAAAAAAGACAGTAAATCGCCACTAAAAATAGCGGCACTTTACCGCCGATGCCCCCAACGCCTTGGTGGGAAACTTGCATCTAATTCGCAAAAGTGTGAACCCAGCCTCAATGTCAAAAATTCTGTCCTCCCATAGGATCGATGGCCCAGCCAAACTGATAACAAAAAGTTCCAACTGGGGAATGCAGGTGCTACTCCTTAGAAAAATACTATCGCACCTGGCTGCTTCTGACCCAAGCTAGAGGTTTGGGATGGCTCCTGATAGCTTTGTACTAGCACTAGGCTGTCCCCTGGTTATGGACAAAGTATAGCACCTTGCTGTTCCCTCTATCTAGGCTTAGGATGTGATGTAAGGAAGTGCTACACAAGCAAAGTCGTGTCTGTCAGGGTGGTTTCAGCCAAGCCTAGCTGAGGCTGGTAGAAAGGGGTAAGGCTTCCAACTGCACCTTCTCTCCTCTACCCACTCTCTCCTTCTCCTGTCTTTTCTTTTCTAGCCCAGGAGCAGAGCCCCCCCCCGAGCACAGGGATACCCTCCAGGTGACTGGACTATGCTCCCTCACTGCCAGGCTCCTGAACATTTATAGCTCATTTCCCCACCTTCTGGGCTTTACCTCCCCAGGGATTGGTGGAAACTCCATAAATATTCAGGCTTTGGCCTCTTTTTCTCCATCCTCTAAGTTCCAGAACTATCAAGCCAATTTTGGAAGCCAGGGGGAAGTAAAATAGGTGCAGCCCTTGGAGCTCAGTATAGCTAAACACAAACAAATTAACCCCAGCTCCTCTTTCTATAGAGGTACATTTAGTTTGGCTCCTCTAGAGGCAGAGGAGCTGGGGTTAATTTGTTTGTGCTTAGCTGTGCAGAGCTTCAAGGGCTGGATCTATTTTTCTCACCAGCGGGAACATAAGCTATTAAAGGGGTGTTCCACCCAAATGTAATGTTTATTAAAAGTCAGCAGCTACAAAAAGTGTAGCTGCTGGCTTTTAATAAAGACACTTACCTTCTCCACGTTCCAGCGACGCGCCGACCGGGGCTCCGCTCCCCTCCCCCCCTCCCCGGCCGGCATCCTCATTGCGACTGTGGGCACCCAGCCGTGACAGCCTTCGGCTTCACGGCCGGGCACCCACTGCGCATACGCGAGCCGCACTGCGCATGCGCGCCGCTGATTGGACAGGCGATCGTCTAGGACCTGTCAGTGTCCTAGACAATCGCCAAAGGGAGGGGCTGCAGTAAGGCGATTAGGCCTAATCGCCTTACCAGCCCCTCGGCAGAAGTAGGAAGTGGGACAGGAAGTCCCACTCCTATTATAGCCCCCACTCCCCCCCCAAAAAAATTACATGCCAAATGTGGCATGTAAGGGGGAGGTATTAAGCGGAAGTTTACACTAAAGATACACTAAGATAAGTTTACACTAAACTAGAAAAAGGTTTTGGCTAGAGTTGGTCATCAAATACAATGTCCGAAATTTAATTCTAGCATTCTTCAAAACAGAAGGGTACAAAAATACTCTATCTTCAGTAACTTTTTCACTAGCTCTTCATACATTTTAATTTTGCTTAGTTGTTCAACCTTTTAGAAGTGTGAAAACACTCTGAAATGCAATGCATCATCCTATCTTATTTTGGCTGTACATCTGCAGAGCACTGCACTTACAAATCCATTAACTTTTTTGCAGATTAAACATTTCACACAAAACAACAAATTTAGATTTGGTTTGTAAATTTCTGTATTTTTTTGCTGATTTTGCCTAGATGCTGACACATAGAGAAACAAAGGAGAAGAGTTTGTATCAAGCGATCAGCTTGTTAAAGAAGGACCACAGAACACACACACCTTAGGATACTAAATAAACACACATTGCATCTACAATTTAAAGTAAAATCAAAGGCTAATGAATAAACCTGCTTTAGGGCCCTTTCACACGTACGGACCGTATGTCCGTATTTCATCCATCCATCCATTTTTGGATGAAATACGGACATACATGTATCCCTATGAGATAGCGGGTGTCAGCCGATGAACATCCGCTGACACCCGTAATTGTCCGCCTCCGCAAACATCCGCTTTTGCGGACGGAAGAAAACCCTATTTTCCGTCTGCGGATCGGATCGGATGAACACGGACACACGGTCCGTGTTCATCCGATTCCCCATAGGGGAGAGCAGAGTAAAAACAGGGCGGTCCAACAGCTCAGCGGGGATTTACGGAGCGATCCCCGCTGAGCAAACGGACACACGGAGGCGGATCAATACTGATCCAACCCGTGTGAAAGGGCCCTTAAAAATGTCGTCTACTCCTTTCCTGGCAAACATTAGTAAACAAGTAAATAGTTAGTAAACAAGTTTTTCTATGCAGTCAGATGACCCCAATGCTCCAAGCTGCTAAAGCTTGTAGGCAGAAACTCTACCCCTACAACCACACCTAGAACAGTAAACACCAGAGGACAGGTGACATCATTTCTCTAGGTAATTATTCAGCCCCATTGTCGGCCCTACACATTAGCAATATATGCTAAAATGTGTATTGGGTAATAGAAAGGACGCATTTTAAAGTAGGTGTACTGTATACTTTAGCCTTTCCTTCTACTTTAAAACAGTTCTAAAGGCTTAAAGTGGTTGTAAACCCACGCTGACAACGTGCACCTAGAGGTAAGCCTAGATTAAGGCTTGCCTGTAGGTGCAAGAAATATCTCCTTAACCTACACGCTTAAGGAGATATTTGCAGAAAACACTGCACCGATGTCTACGGCGCACTGAGGATCCCGGTTTTATTAATGGGATTATGCCAGTCCCGCGCGCAAGTGTGTGATCGTGTCCGCCCGCGCATGCGTGGGAGTGACATCATCGCCACTCCGGCCAGTCACAGCGCCAGAGCGGCGATATCCAAAAGGCGCTCGGAGGGGACATGGCGGTGGCGAGGGAGGAGAATGAGAAGCGCTTAGGGGGCTTCGATCTCGTGAAAGTCATTCATAACGAGCTAGTATGCTATGCATACTAGCTCATTATGCCTTTTTCTTGCAGGTTTTTTTTTTTTTTCCAAAAAAAAGAAAAGAAAGAGGGTTTATTCCCTCTTTATGTTTTTTGTTATACCTTAATGCATTCTAAGCTTTAAGGTAAAAAAAAAACTTCCAATTTCAGCTGCCCCCAAGCCCACCTAAATACTTATTTGGCTTCTGTTTCGATCCAGCACTGGGTCCGAGAGCAGCATCACTGCTCTCTCCTCACAGGGACAGAGTCAGCAGCGGGAGTCATTGGCTCCTACTTCTGTCAATCAAATCCTGCAAGGAGGGAATAGGGGCGGGGCTCAGTAGCACTGTGTGTGTCTATGGACTGTGGAGAGGCAACCCCAGGTCACGGTGTGTATTAGCACCTTCAGTCTGTTTTTTGAAAAGAACAGGTATGATGATTGCACACACGTGGGCTGGGTTTATTTTCCTCTCGGGAAGAGAGCTCAGAGCTCACACTTGGGAACAGCTCCACCCTACAGGCAGGTGTAGGAGTCAGGAGGGCTTTCAGGTGGAGATGGCTCCACGAGAGAGAGAGACAGGCAGTCTCTGACAGTCTAAGGCTGCAGGTAACATTCTGAGAGTGTATGTCTGCAGGAGGCAGATGTGACCCATGACCAAGCAGCACAAAGCTGAGCAGTAACGGTGAGTGAGCCAGGAGGCTGACATTTCTGTTATACAATGATGAGGGAAGATTTTCTGTTAAGTTTGTTTCATTTAAATAAAACTGGGCTGCTACACCCTTAAAAATATAGTCTGGACTGACCGGTGTTCCTTTAAACGCATACACCACTAGAGCATAATCAGCCTGCATCCTTACAGGACACACAAGGCCCGGCTTGGGATCAAGCACACACATTTGGGTCCATAGCAAGCACTTGCAATCGGAGCAGACCCCAATGAGGAGCAGCAGACAGCGCCGGTGGGGGACTCCAAAAGAGAAGGTTCAGGGCTGCTCACTACAAATTTGTTGCACAGAGCAGGTAAGTATAACATGCTTGTTATTTTCATAAAAGCTGAGCCTTTGCAACCACATTAAACCACCAACTACTTTTTCCACATTTGAACTATGGACCTATTGACTGAGCGATATTTTACTCGTTACTTATAATATCATAGCGATACACAATTTGGTTTGGGGGCATCAAGTCTTTCTTTTGGTGGCATTGTTTCTCAATGATTATTTGATTTTCTAGAAGAATACAAATCATAATTGTCTTGCCAATGGAGTATAGAAGGTACAGGGTATAGAAAATAAACCACAAATGTATTATAGCTCTGTTTTTATTATTAAACGTTTTATCATTAAAAAGTAGCAAATCACTTTACATTTTATTTAAAAAATCTCAGGTAATTCACATAATACTGTGTAATAAAGGAAGTCCAACTCTGTAAAAGCACAAGACCAATATCTATAGTCAAAGCTCATCCTTCACCTGCAAGAGATAAAAATGAGTCAGAATTACAAAATGAAAAATGGTAACATATTGCTATAATATATTAAAGTGTATTTCAACCCAAAACCAATATGTAATATATTGCAGCTTACCAGTCCATTGTAGTGGTGGCTGCATTTGTTTTTATTTTTTGTTTTCCTTATTTTCACCTGGTGATCCTGTAGAAACACACTTCCTGTCATAGGGTGACAACGCTCACTCACTGTTCTGTATCTATGGAGCAGAACAGAGGTGTGTTACAACTACAGAATACCTCCCCTTCTCCTTTTCTCCGTAACATAGGGGTGAGGTGTTCTGTAAAACACTTCCTGATATCATTGCTTGGGATAAGACTGCACAGGCCAGTGTTGAATTTCTGACAGGATCAACCGTTCTTTTTTTCACTTATTAAACAGATAACAAAACTCAAACAGTATATTTAACAGACCAAAAGAGACCAAATGGGATGTTAATTGTTGGGGTTTACATACATTTTAATACATTTTCAGTACAGCCTGTAAAATGTTTACTATTTATTATTACATTAACTTAAAGTGGAAGTAAACTCAAAATGTGAAGGTTTAATAGGTTTCATGGAACATCTAGAAATATCCTGAAAGATTTACCTTTTCAGATCAAAACACTTCCTAGTATGTGAGTGTGCCTAGGCACTCTTGTGCATACAGCCTCAAAGCCGTATGTCTGCAGTGTGAAGCCCTGTACACGTGGCCGAGAATCCGGTCAGGAAAAAAAACTTTGGTTTTCCTAACGGGATTCCTGAAAGCTTGGCTTGCCAAGCCGTGCATGCAGACAGCCATTCAAAAGAACCACCGTTTTTTTGAATGGCAAGAACGCAGTGACTTCATCGACTACGAAAAGCCAGTGCTCGTCACATTCAATGCCATCGCCGCCATTTTTCTACACCCCACACTATTGTTGTAAGCTACCGCGCATGCGTCAAAGTCATAGAGCATGCGCGGGTTTGCCATGGACACCAGACGACCGGTTTTATCGGCAGGAAACACTCTCCCGGGAATCACGATGAGAAAAGAGAGGGCCTGTTCTCTATTTTCCCATCGGGATTCCCAGCTGTTTTCCTGACGGGACGCTTGCAGGTTTCACTTCCTGTTTCCCAATAGTAAGGATGTTGGAGCCGATGGATGGTATTTGTAGTTGCTGACTTTACACCTTTTCACACCCAGGCTAGAACTCTGCTTTAAATTGCTAGAGTGTGGATTTCTTGGGGTTCGAGCAAAATTTCCACATGCTAGCAGCCGAACCCTCCGTGTTCTCTTCCCTTCATGTGCTTGATCCAGTGATCCCCAGCTTTCCTTAGCGTCATCCCCAGCATTCCTTAGCGTCTTCTGTGTGTCCCAGCCTGCTTCCAGCCTTGTATTCCCAGTGTGTCCCGGCCTGCTTTCAGCCTTGTATTCCCAGTGTGTCCCAGCCCGCTTTCAGCCTTGTATTCCCAGTGTGTCCCAGCCTGATGCCAGCCTTGTGTTCCCAACATTTCCCAGCTTGCTTCTCCTGTGTTAGCTGCTGCCTTGTAAATCCAGATCTTGAGCCTGCTTGGATGAGTCAGATTATCACCTGGGTATCACCTGCAATGCAACGGCTCTGCCTTTAGGAGCTCTAGTAAAAAACAGACAATTCCTTAGATTCTGTGCCTCAATCTTTTTTTAGGATTTATCACTAAGCAAGCAGGCATGCTAAATAATTAGTTTCAAATCTGGCCTTCACCACCATCTGTATTGTTACCTCAACTAGCCTTGGTCAGTCACTCTAACTCGTGGGAGCGGATGAGCAAGTCATGACAGTTTTAGAGGTTAAAAGGATAGTTTACCTGTACAAAAGAACGACCTATGCAGGTAAGGGATGTTAGTAGATTAAACCAAACTGTGCAGCTCTGACTAAAGATGAACATCTTGCTATAGGTGTAGGCCATTTACATACCTTATAAATAGGGTTGTCCCAATACCGATACTGGTATCGGGACCGATACCGAGTATTTGCGGGAGTACTTGTACTCCCGCAAATACCCCCGATACCTAAATAGAATACTCCCCCCCCCCGCCACCGCCGCGTTAATCCCCGTACATTACAGCGCGCATTACAAGCTTTCGCTTGTATACTTGTAATTCGCGCCTCGCCATGTATAGACACTCTTGTAATGCGCGCCTTGCCATGTATAGACACTCCCCTTCTCGGGATTGGACGGATCTGTCCAATCCCGAGCAAGGGGGAGTGTCTATGCACGGATCCGTCCAATCCCGAGAAGGGGAGTGTCTGTATACTTGTAATGCGCGCCTCGCCATGTATAGACACTCCCCTTCTCGGGATTGGACGGATCCGTGCATAGACACTCCCCCTTGCTCGGGATTGGACAGATCCGTCCAATCCCGAGAAGGGGAGTGTCTATACATGGCGAGGCGCGCATTACAAGTATACAAGCGAAAGCTTGTAATGCGCGCTGTATTGCACAGGGATTAACCCGGCAGCAGCTACTACAGGTATGGGGGACAATGTGGGGGACATACATGGCTTGCAATATGTGGGGGACATACATGGCTTGCAATATGTGGGGGACAGGACATGGCTGCAATATGTGGGGGACATACATGGCTTGCAATATGTGGGGGACATACATGGCTTGCAATATGTGGGGGACATACATGGCTTGCAATATGTGGGGGACATACATGGCTTGCAATATGTGGGGGACATACATGGCTTGCAATATGTGGGGGACATACATGGCTTGCAATATGTGGGGGACATACATGGCTTGCAATATGTGGGGGACATACATGGCTTGCAATATGTGGGGGACATACATGGCTGCAATATGGGGGACATACATGGCTGCAATATGTGTGGGACATACATGGCTGCAATATGGGGGACATACATGGCTGCAATATGTGTGGGACATACATGGCTGCAATATGGGGGACATACATGGCTGCAATATGTGGAGGACATACGTGGCTGCAATATGTGGGAGACATGGCTGAAATATGTGGGGGACATGGCTGCATATTTGGGGGACATGGCTGCATATTTGGGGGACATGCATGGCTGCATCTGTGGGGGGAACATGGCTGCAATATGTGTGGGGGGACATGGCTGCAATATGTGTGGGGGGACATGGCTGCAATATGTGTGGGGGGACATGGCTGCAATATATGTGGGGGGTATCGGTATTCGGTATCGGCGACTACTTGAAAAAAAGTATCGGTCCTAAAAAAGAGGTATCGGGACAACCCTACTTATAAACCTGACTGGAATACTCCCAGCACATTGCCAAGTACTCCCGGGACGTTGTTAAGTGAGGCCTAGTCATCACTGCTCACCTTCACCATCACAGGAGTGAATCCCTTTCTCTGATTCAAACCTCCTCACATACTCTCTCTTCCCTGATGCTGTAGCTCTGAGCTCAACATTTGAGAGCAGCTCACTCCTGTGATGGTGGAGGTGAGCAGTGATGACTAGGCCTCACTTAGCAATGTCCTGGGATTACTTAGGAACATCCTGGCAGTATTCCAGTCAGGTTTTATAAGGTATGTAAATGGCCTACACCTATAACAAGGGATTTATTCAACTTTGGTCGTTTAGCCATTGTTGAAAGAAAGCTATACGAAGTCCCATTTGCAGTTTGCAAGAAGCCATGTGGAGGACACAGCAAACATGTGGAAGAAGGTGCTCTGCTCAGATGGGACCAAAATATAACTTTTTGGCCTAAAAGCTATGTGTGGCAGAAAATGAACACACTGCAGATCAACCTGAAAACACCATCTCCACCGTGAAACATGGTGGTGGCAGCATCATGTTGTGGGGATTCTTTTCTTTGGCGGGAACAGGGAAGTTGGTCAGAGTTCATGGGAAGATGGAAAACCTGTTAAAGTCTGCAAAAGACTTGAGACTGGGGCGGAGGTTTACTTTCCAACAGGACAACAACCCTAAAAATACAGCCAGAGCTACAATGGAGTGGTTTAGATCAAAGCATATTCATGTGTTAGAATGGCCCAGTCAAAATCCAGACCTAAATCCAGTTGGGAATCTGTGGCAAGACTTGAAAATTGCTGTTCACAGACTCTCCATCCAATCTGACAGAGCTTGAACTATTTTGCAAAGAAGAATGGGCAAAAATCTCTAGATTTGCAAAGCTCGTAAAGACATTCTTAAAAGGACTTGCAGCTGTAATTGCAGTAAAAGGTGGTTCTACAAAGTATTGACTGAGGGGGGGCTGAATACAAATGCACGCCACACTTTTCACATATCCATTTATAAAAAATTGTTAAACCATTTATCATTTTCCTTCCACTTCACAATTATGTGCCACTTTGTGTTGATCTATCACATAAAATCCCAATAAAATATATTTAGGTTTTTGGTTGTAACATGACAAAATTTGGAAAATGTCAAGGGGTATGAATATATTTTTAAGGCTCTATATCTACAGATGCCCCTTATCTGCATAAGCAGTTTTCTGGTAAAAGTTAACTATCCCTTTAAGGTTTTGTATCTCTTTGTACCCTTTGTGATATGTTACCACTTCAGCTCTCATGCTTGTACATCATCCATGGGCCAAAGCAACATTTATACTTCTGCTATGGGACTGTTTATTTGGCAATAACTTTGTTCTTACTTAAAACAATGAAGTATATATATATATATATATATATATATATTAGTTTTTTAGGATAAACAAATAAATCTCTTATGGTCATATTGTCTCACATTTTTTTTATGTATTCTATAGACCAAAAACAAAATTAAATAAAAAAGGAAAAAAAAGGTTTATATGTTGGTGGTTATTAAAATATAATTTTTTTGTACAGCCTTTTTTTGTACAGAAAATGCCTTAAGCCCCCTATCCATCTCCACTTTGATATTGTATTCTGACAGGGGGGAGCCTCCCCCCCTGTCAGAATACATGACCAGTGTTGCTGGCTATAGCCGGCGTCACCGATTGTTTAGGAAAAACTCAACATGCTGGTTGAACACAAGTCGATCAATAGACTGACTTGTGTACAATTATATTGTTACCTTTGTATCTCATTATGCTGCATCTTAACAGTTTTTATAAACACTGTACCAAAAAGCCTGTTTTTGACAGCAGCAGCTGTAGTAGCAGGTGTATTTACACAGCAACTCCAGGCTTGAATTGCCAGAAAATGCAAAGGGGAGCAGCAGAGAGTGTTCTACACATGCCTTGTGTATTTAAAAAAAAAGTACTTTGGGGCATGTGTAGCATGTCCAATGTCCATATCTGGTTAATACACATTGTGCTGTAGAGTGGTTCAACCTGTGTCATTGGAACTTTTTACGTTGCCAACATCATATTCATGAATTCAAGTGTGTTGCTCACCAAATTTCTGTGGCATTGGCATGGAAAGAGGTTATCTGTAGGGTGTTCAACAATTTCCATCCCTTCTCTTATTTTCGGTTCGCTCACCTGCAGCTTTGCATAAGTCTAAAATAAAAAAATCAAGCCAACATTAAAACAAAGAAAATATTGCAGATATGGTTTTGAATACAGTTTTCTATGCACCCTACCCAGCAGTGCAGGTAGTCCATTTAAAAAAATGCTGGTTGAAGATTAAGTGAAGCAATGGCATCCTGTAGTTGTTTTGGCATGCATTTACATCTGTTTTGGAGCAGGAAGCTAAAAAAACTAAACAAGGTGTAACTTTGGTGCATTTTCTATCAAAATTACACTTTTATAGGCATCATTGGTAATGCATGTGAAATCTGCCTACAGCATGCCAAAAATGCACTGCACCTAAACCCAACCACACTTTACATACATTTGCCAAATCAGTTCTGTATACAACTACATGAAGCAATAGATATCTATAGTCTCATGTACTGCACACACAATTAGATACAGACATAGAAGGTTGGCTCTAAAACATTTATTATCTTCTCTAAGAATTTTTGTGTTTGGCAGAACAGCAAGTGAATATGGTAATCAAACCCTACTGCGCTTTACCCTATGCAATTTTAGATGTCATTGTGTGAATGAGTAGCAAAACAGGTAACAATAACATAGTTACCTGAGGTTGAAAAAAGACACAAGTCCATCAAGGTCCAACCTATGTGTGTGATTATATGTCAGTATTACCTTGTATATCCCTGTACATGGTGATCGTTCAGGTGCTTATCTAATAGCTTTTTGAAACTATTAAGCCCCCCCCCCCCCCCCCCGCTGAGACCACTGCCTGTGGAAAGGAAATTCCACATCCTTGCCACTCTTACAGTAAAGAACCCTCTATGTAGTTTAAGGTTAAACCTCTTTTCTTCCAATTTTAATGAGTGGCCACATGTCCTGTTAAAATCCCTTCCGCAAAAAAAGTTTTATCCCTATTGTGGGGTCACCAGTATGGTATTTGTAAAATGAAATCATGTCCCCTCTCAAGTGTTTCTTTTCCAGAGTGAATAAGTTCAGTGCTTGCAACCTTTCTTCATAACTAATATCCTAATATCCTCCAGACTCTTTATTAGCTCAGTTGCCCTTCTTTGTTCTTGCTGCATTTCCAGTACATCCTTCCTGAGGACTGGTGCCCACAACTGGACAATATACTCCAGGTGCGGCCGGACCAGAGTCTTGTAGAGCAGGATAATTATCACTTTATCTCTTGAGTTAATCCCTTTTTTAATGCATGCCAATATTCGGTTCGCTGTGTTAGCAGCAGCTTGGCATTGCATGCCATTGCTGAGGTCCTTTTCCATCTTGGATTCCCCAGAGGTTCTCCCCCCATGCATTATTTTACATTTTTCTGCATTAAACCTCATTTGCCATATACAGGTGAAACACGAAAAAATGTGAATATCGTGCAAAAGTTCATTTTTTTCACTAATGCAACTAAAAAGATGAAACTAATATATGAAATATACTCATTACATGCAAAGCAAGATAGTTCAAGCCCTTATCTATCATAATTGTGATGATTATGGCTTACAGCTCATGAAAACCCCAAATCCACAATCTCAGAAAATTTGAATATTACATGCAATCAATAAAACAAGGATTGTACATAGAATAATATGGGACCTCTGAAAAGTATAAGTATGCATATGTACTCAGTACTTGATTTGGGCCCCTTTTGCAGCAATTAATGCCTCAATGAGGGGTGGCATGTAAGCTATCAGCCTGTGGCACTGCTGAGGTATTATGGAAGACCAGGATGCTCAAATAGCAGCCTTCAGTTCTTCTGCATTGTTCGGTCTCATGTCTCATCTTTCTCTTGGCAATGCCCCATAGATTCTCTGTGGGGTTCAGGTCAGGCTAGTTTGCTGACCAATCAAGCATAGTAATCCCACGGTTGAACAAGGTTTTGGTGCTTTTGGCAATGTGGGCAGGTGCCAAGTCCTGCTGGAAAATGAAGTCAGCATCCCCATAGAGCTCATCTATGGAAGGAAGCATGAAGCGCTCCAAAATCTCCTGGTAGACGGTTGCGTTGACCCTGGACTTAACCACTTCCCGCCCGGCCAATAGCCGATTTACGGCCGGGAAGTGGTTATGAAATCGTGACAGGCCGTTCTCAAACGGCCTGCACGATTTCATGCCGCACGCGCCCGTGCGGGCGCGCAGCGCGGCGATCGGTGATGCGGGGTGTCAGTCTGACACCCTGCACCTCCGATCTCGGTAACGAGTCTCCGGCAGAGCCTCGTTACCACGTGATCAGCCGTGTCCAATCACGGCTGATCACGATGTAAACAGGAAGAGCCGCCGACGGCTCTTCCTCACTCGCGTCTGACAGACGCGTGTAGAGGAGAGCCGATCAGCGGCTCTCCTGACAGGGGGGGTTCGCGCTGATTGTTTATCAGCGCAGCCCCCCCCTCGGATCGCCACACTAGACCACCAGGGAACTAAAAAAATACAAAAAAAAGGGCAAAAAAAATGAAAAAAAAAAAAAATAAGTCAGCAAAAAAAAAAAAAAAAGGGGGCAGTAAAAAAAAAAGATGCCAATCAGTGCCCACACATGGGCACTGATTGGCAACATTGATCCATCAGTGCCACCCCTCAGTGATCATCAGTGCCACCCCAGTGTCTGTCAGTGCCACCCCACAGTGCCAATCCATGCCCAGTGCCCACCTATCAGTGCCCACCTGTGCCGCCTATCAGTGCCCACCTGTGCCGCCTATCAGTGCCCACCTGTGCCGCCTATCAGTGCCCACCTGTGCCGCCTATGAGTGCCCACCTGTGCCGCCTATGAGTGCCCACCTGTGCCGCCTATGAGTGCCCAGTGCTGCCTATGAGTGCCCATTAGTGCCGCCCATGAGTGCCCATCAGTGCCGCCCACCAGCGCTGCCTATCAGTGCCCATCAGTGCTACCTAATCGGTGCCCATCAGAACTACCTCATCGGTGCCCATCAGAACTACCTCATCGGTGCCCATCAGTGCCACCATATCAGTGCCCGTAATTGAAAGAGAAAACATACTCATTTACAAAAAAATTAACAGAAAAAAATAAAAACTTTTTTTTTTTCAAGATCTTCGCTCTATTTTTAGTTGTTGCGCAAAAAAAAAAAACCGCAGAGGTGATCAAATACCACCAAAAGAAAGCTCTATTTGTGGGGAAAAAAGGACGCCAATTTTGTTTGGGTGCAGTGTAGCATGACCGCGCAATTGTCATTCAAATTGCGACAGTGCTGAAAGCTGAAAATTGGCTTGGGCGGGAAGGTGCGTAAGTGCCTGGTATGGAAGTGGTTAATGAAGCACAGTGGACCAACACCAGCAGATGACATGGCTCCCAAATCAACACAGACCGTGGAAGCTTCACACTGGACTTCAAGCATTTTGCAGTGTGTTCCTCTCCATTCTTCCTCCATACTCTGGGTACCCTTGGATTCCAAATGAGATGCAAAATTAACTCTCATCAGAAAAGAGGACTTTGCTCTTGATGCACTCCAGCCTCAGTCCACTCCTTGTGAAAGTCCCCAACACTTTTGAATGGCCTTTTCTTGAGAATCCTCTCCAGGCTGCGGTCATCCCTGCTGCTTGTGCACCTTTTTCTTCCACACTTTTCCCTTTCACATAACTTTCTATTAATGTGCTTTGATATAGCACTTTGGGAACATCCAACTTCTTTGCAATTACCTTTTGAGGCTTTCCCTCCTTATGGAGGGTGTCAACGATAGTTTTCTGCACAATTGTCAGGTCAGCAGTCTTTCACGTGATTGTGATTCCTACGGAACCAGACTAAGAGACCATTTTAAGGCTCATGAACCCTTTGAAGGTGTTATGGCTTAATTAGCTGATTAGAGTGGGACACTTTGAGCTTAGAATATTGCACCTTTTCACAATATTCAAATTTTCTGAGATTGCAGATTTGGGGTTTTCAAGAGCTGTAAACCATAATCATCACAATTATGACAAATCACGGCTCAGACTCATTACATGCAAAGCAAGATAGTTCATCTCATATATTGGTTTCACCTTTTTAAGTTGCATTAGTGAAATAAATGAACGGTATTCAAATTTTTCCAGTTTCACCTGCAGTTGCCCACCCTATTCATTATTATTATTCATTTGTTCAGATCTTCATGCAAGGTTTCCACATCCTGTGGAGAAGTTATTGCCCTGCTTAGCTTAGTATTGTCCGCAAATACAGAGATTGAACTGTTTACCCCATCCTCCAGGTCGTTTATGAACAAGCTAAATAGGATTGGTCCCAGCACAGAACCCTGTGGGACCATTCCCAGTATTCCCCATTTATCACCACCCTCTGAACTCTCCCTTATAGCCAGTTTTCAATCCATGTACTCACCCTATGGTCCATGCCAACGGACCCTATTTTGCACAGTAAACATTTCCGGGGAACTGTGTCAAA
This sequence comes from Rana kukunoris, assembly GCA_029574335.1. Lineage (NCBI taxonomy): Eukaryota > Metazoa > Chordata > Amphibia > Anura > Ranidae > Rana > Rana kukunoris. The sequence goes on along the minus strand of CM056050.1, from coordinate 216,933,120 downwards.
TGCTTTTGCAAAATCCAGATACACTACGTGTACGGGCCTTCCTTTATCTGGATGACAACTCACTTCCTCATAGAAGTTTAATAGATTGGTTTGGCAAGAACGATTCTTCATGAATCCATGCTGATTACTGCTTATGATACAATACTTACATACTATTGCTGTTAGGCTAACTGGCCTATAATTCCCAGGGATGTATTTTGGGCCCTTTTTAAATACTGGTGCTACATTGGCTTTTCTCCAATCCGCTGGTACCATTCCAGTCAGTAGACTGTCAGTAAAAATTAGGAACAATAGTCTGACAATTACTTGACTGAGTTCCCCAAGTACCCTCGGGTGTAAGCCATCCAGTCCTGGCGATTTATTCTTCATGTTAAGTTTCCTAAGTTTAATTCTAATTCTGTCCTCTGTTAGCCATGAGGGTGCTTCCTGTGATGTGTCATGAGGATAAACACTGCAGTTTTGGTTATTGAAGCCCCCCAATTCCCTTGTGAAGACTGAGAAGAGTAAATTCAATAGCTTCACCATCTCCCCATCCTTTGTAACCAGATGTCTGTCTTCCCTTTTTTACTATTTACACACCTAAATAATTTCTTGGGATTATTTTTTTGCTCTCCTCTGCTATGCATCTTTCGTGTTCTATCTTAGCCGCCCTAATTGCACCCTTACATTTCTCAATGCTGATGATGATCCCTCAACCTTGTATTTTTTAAGGCCTTCGCTTTTGCTTTTATATGCATTTTTACATTGGAGTTAAGCCATCCAGGACTTTTGTTCACTCTTTTAAATGTATTACCCAATGGGATGCACTAGCTAATGCCCTTTTTTAATATGCTCTTAAAGCAAAGCCATCTCGCTCCATGTTCTTCGTTCCTAAGATTTTATCTCAATTTATGCCTTGTTGGTAATCAGTCTAAATAACGCTTTATTTCTAGTTGGTGCGTCTACCATCTGACCCATTAAATTGTGCTGCAAGACATTTAGAAACTGGCGAGCCTTAGACGAATGCATGGTTCCCTCCTCCCAGTCTATGTCTGGATAATTATCCTTGCTGCTAATCCAAATTGTTATAGAATGTCTGTGTCCCCCTCCTCTCTCAGGTTAGGGAGGAGGAGAACAGTGCTGACAATAGACAGCTTACAGGGTTACTGTAGGTAATGGGTCCAGAAAACGACAGTTTTGATGCAGTAATTAAGGATAGTGGCTTAAAAAAACATTAAAGCGAACCTATGCAGGGCAAAGCCACCATTTTATTTAAGGACAGCCCAACCAGCATCTTGCACTTTTCTTCCCTGACATTCCCCTGACAATATTGAAGCCCTTTCTAAACTCTAAGTTAAATCCTATCAGGGCTTTCACATGTCTGATGAATGTCTCCCTGCCTCCCTGTGAAAGTGCTGCCATTTAATGTTACTAACCAGCTTAAAATAGCTCAGACATACTTGCTCATGTTTGAAAAGCATGTAGTCATACAGTACAGGACACATGATCTTAAGTCTTAAGCCATGGGTTATAGGTTGATACCTTCAGCCTCCCATTAGCAACATCACAGATAGCAAGCAATTGTGCTGCAAGTTTGAAAATGACTTGCTAAGTTATTGCAAGACTTGCCAGGTTTAGAAAGTTTGCATTGCATGATTCCAGATCAACTTTTTGTGCAAACATTCTGCAAGTCTGCTGCAAGTTCTGGTTCTGTTATGTTTTGCAATAGTTAGCTCACCACAGGGCCTACTGTGACTTGCAGAGCTCTTGCTGTAGACTTACCACTACAAGTTTGCTCTTGATAGAGACATACCACACAAATTTGCTACTAATTGGAAAAGTGTCAGCTAGAACTTGTGCTTCAAGTCCTCTGCAAGTGTGAAACTTGCCTTCGAAAAGTTAACAGACTAACAATTGAAAGATAGTGTCACAAATATGTGGCAAGTTATCCTTGCTATCTGGAATAGAGATATCAGCGACTTCTAAATATCTTAAAGGGGTTGTAAAGGTAAAAAAATGTTTCCCTAAATAGCTTCCTTTACCTTAGTGCAGTCCTCCTTCACTTACCTCATCCTTCGATTTTGCTTTTAAATGTCCTTTTTTCTTATGAGAAATCCTCACTTCCTGTTCCTGCTCCACACAGTAATGCAAGGCTTTCTCCCTGGTATGGTGTGTCGTGCTCTCCCCCTCCCTTGGACTACAGTCAGGACGCCCACTAACACACAGCTCCTTTCTCTATCTGCAACGTAGAGAGCGTCCTGACTCTCCTGCTTGCCCCCTCCCCTCTCAAAGGAGGGGGCGAGCTCAACACTCCACACCAGGGAGAAAGCCTCGCAAGAAGAACAGGAAGTGAGGAATTCTCAGAAGAAATAAGGACATTTAAAAGCAAAATCGAAGGATGAGGTAAGTGAAGGAAGACTGCATTAAGGTAAAGGAAGCTATTTAGGGATTTTTTTTTTACCTTTACAGCCCCTTTAAGCAAGATGACCTCCAAGTTGAGACTGCTGGATACCCTCTCCACATTCCAGTCTATGTGTGTTAAAGTTCCCGACTCTAGGCACCTACTTAACAACATATATAACCTTGTTCTTGGTACTCACTCTGTGTTAGTTCCATATTATATCATAGAATGGGAGAGGGAACTTGGCTTCCTCCATTTGTACCCGTATACTTATTTCTTACCAGGTGATATAAAACCCCCTCCCGCCTGGTCCAGTTGTTTTCAACTACTGATGCCCGATGTTGGAGGGGCTGTGGCCAACAAGGCATGTTTCTCCACATATAGGAGGTTTTACCCTAAAATTAGAGCCTTTTGGGTATCAATCACCCTATGGATTAAGAAAACAGCCCACAAACCTTAAGAACGTACCCCCCTACATTTTCTGTTCCATGGTGCCCCCTCTTCCATTAAATCATATAACAAAAGTGTCACCCTCCATCTTCTAGAAGCGGCAAAATCCTTGATTCCCAGATTTTGAAGACAGGGTACAGTAATTGCCCTTCCCTTAACTGGAACATTTTTAAAAAAAAATTATTGGTATCAAAAAGATATTTAAAAGGAAATGACAGTATAAAACATGAACACTATGTGGTCTGTGGCCACAAGACACTAATTGTGAGTACAAAAGTTGTATATAAACCAATCTCCAACGCATTTCAGAGTCCCTAAAGCTTCTTCTTCAGGTAAGGTTTTGACAATCGTAGTGCATATGGCAATGCCTTGATGAAAACTGTCAGCAATCAGCCAGCATGGAATAAAAACAGTGGAAGCGGTAGAACCGGTAGTCTAGTTTGAATAGGCTTTGAGCAAGGCCATATAGGATTGATGTCCCATAAGAATCTCTTTAAAATATCTAAAGGCTATCCCTTTGGTTGAAGGTTTTGTCATTTTTAATAGGTAATCCCAGCGCAACCTCCTTGATTCAGCCTGAAGGCTGGGGAGCCCTTTCTGTCCTTTTTCTCTGCTTCACACACTTACCACTTTTCATTGACTGACCTACCGTTTCCAAAATGTTTACCCCATGCTGGCTGTGTGTTGACAATTTTCATCAAGGCATTACCATATGTACTATGATTGTTAAAACCTTCCCTGAAGAAGGAGCCTTAACGCTGGGTACACTCAGTTATAAACCAACAGGACAAATTTAGAGATGTATGGATGGATTGGATGTACTATTGTAACGAGATCTTGGATGCCTGAGTACATACAGTATCTACATGACAAGTGGCAGCCTTGGTTATTGTATTTATTTGGGCTAGCTGTTCTACCAAGTTCCTATAAATGCCTCCGCGGACCTAAATTTGCAGTTTTGTTTTCTGCCTTTTTATTCCTTCCTTTTTTTTTCTCGTCTATTTATACGTTTTGGTCGGTGTCATTTTTCTTCACAGGCATGTTCAATTTCATATACTGTATATAACCCGTATTGCTTTATTTATAGATCGCTGTGTTGTTTAGCTTGTCTCACTGAACTTTTGTAATGCTCTGTTTGACATAAAACAAAAAAGAGGAAATAAAGAGAGAATTACCCTTGAGAAAAGTAGGTATAAAGTGACCCCAGGCTGTATGCTACTTTGTAAAAATGTAGGGCTAGATTCACAGAGCCATTACTCTGGTCTATTACGACGTCTTCGGGCTTCGATCCGTCAGGCTTACGTCTTCGTACGCCGTCGGATCTACGCTGCAATCTTTTTCCGCCCGCTGGGTGGAGTTCAAGTCATTTTCAGCGTCGGGGTATGCAAATTAGCTTTTTCCGGCGATCCATGAAGTTACGATTGTCCGTCGCATTCTCTTACGGCATCTGTAGTCATCTTTTTGCTGCGTAAAGTTAGGGAAGCAAAAATCTTGTGTAACGTTAGACAGCCCATGTTAAGTATGGCCGTTGTTTCCGCGTCAAATTTCGTTTTTTTTTTTTGTTTTTGCGCAAGTCGTCCGGGAATAGGAATGTACGTAAACGACGCTACTCAAATAAAAACTGACGTAACAAAGTTATTTCGCGCAATGCATGGCGGGAAATTTCTGAACGGAGCATGCGCTGTTCGATCGCCGCGGGGACACGCCTAATTTAAATGCTTCACGCCCTCTAATCGCGTATTTCGATTCCGCCACGAGAAATACACTACGCCACCGTACCTTACGGGCCGAAATATACCTGAATTCGTCTTAGAGCCAGGTAAAATACGGCGGCGTAGTGTATCTCTGCGCCAGAGCAATTGAACCCGAATCTGGCCCGTAATCTTTATTGGACTAGCAAAAATCCTCCGCCTGACACCATAACAACAACGTTATTTAAAAATGCAGCAACCACACAGGGCCCAGTCTCAAGTGAGATACCACATTTTATCAAGATGCATTACCAATCACCTTTCAAAATTAAGTATCACTCATGTCATAATCTCAGAGGAGCATTAGAGGTATATAGCAACAATGGATAAAAACTATAAGTGAGGCGGATGTTCCTATCATTGTGGTTAAGATCTCTCATGAATTCTTGCAGTTCCTCACTGGTCTCTGTTCATATTACTAGCACGTCATTGATGTAGGGTGCCCAGGTATGTGAGCACTATACATCGACGAGGTGTAGACAAGTGGTCCACCAAGAATCTCAAATGTAAACAGGCATATGCCGGAACGTCCTGCATCTGTTACCGTGAGTCTATGTGTATTTCCAAACCTTTGCACTGACCAGAATATAGCTACATGCAGTGACCTGCCGCACTCTGGGCCAGATCCACATACCTGGGCTGCCCGCGACGTGTCGAATTTACTCTACGCCGCTGTAAGTCACAGCGGCGTATCCTTATCCTCAAGGAAATTTTGCTGTAACTTACGGCGGCGTAGCGTAAATGGGCCGGCGTTCGCGGGTGTAATTCAAATTTTCTAGTGGTGGGCGTGTTTTATTATAATAATGAATGACCCGACGCAAACAACGTTTTTTTTACACTGCGCATGCGCAGGCCGTGGACGTATCCTAGTGCGCATGCGTGAAACACGTCACAAATAGTCAATGAAAACGACGTGAACGTAACTTACGCCCAGGCCCATTCTGGATTGGCATACGTAAACGACGTCCAATACGACGCGGACCCAATGTCCATACTTAACATTGGCTGCGCCTCCATATAACAGGTTTATCTTTACGCCGGAGATACACTTACGCAAATGACGTAAAGGGAATGCGCCGGCCGCTCGTACTTTCGTGAATTAGCGGAACTCGCTCATTTGCATATTTTACGCTGGAAATAGACGGAAGCGCCCCTAGCGTCCAGCGTAAATATGCACCTAAAATACGATGTGTAATAACGTTACACCAGTCGCATCTTATTGTTATTCCGGCGTATCTTGTTTTGTTGATACAAAACAAAGATACGCCGGCGGGAAATTGAAATTATGACGGCGTATCAGTAGATACGCCGCGTAATTTCTTTGTGGATCTGGCCCTCTGTGTTTATTCACATTGTGCTGGATGTTTTGCGAGTCGGTATACCATCCATCCACTGGACCCCTTAGTTGAGTTAAGTCACTTGAAAAAAAATCCAGTCAGACATTGCCACAACTGTGGCTTGCATAAACCATAAGGGAGGCACCAGAAGTACTGAGCACAGAAAAGCAGCCTCTGTGCTCTCTTAGTAAAAACTGTACGTTTCTACCCTGAATTAATAAATGAATGAATGACTTGTATAGCGCTACACATGCTAACTGAATCGCCTCTGGGCGCTTTTTGCAGCCAGTGTCATCCTGGCTGGTGCGGTCATTTTACCCCGTAAGATCTTGGGACACACAGTCATACACACATATATAATAATAATAATAATAATAATGCAAGTCTTATATAGCGCTGTCTTACCCTAACTTGCCAGGCAAGCTATGAAGCCAGGCGAGCTTCTTGCCAGGCAAGCTTCTGAAGCCACAGCCGAAGCTGTAGCTCATCGGGTCTCGAGGCGCTTATATAGTAACATAGTCACTATTACCCAAATCAATGGTACTCATTTTACCGACCTCGGAAGGATTGAAGGCTGAGTGGACCCCGCCGGGATCGAACCTGTGACCCTGAGGGCTCAGGTGATCACAGATTGCTGCAACAGAGCATTAGCCTGCTGAGCCATCTTACCAGCTTATGGTATATATACATATATATACTGGGCCAATTTGGCCAGGATCCAATTTAACCTACCAGCATGTCTTTGGAGTGTGGGAGGAAACTGGAGTAACCGGAGGAAACCCACGCAGACACGGAGAACATGCAAACTCCAAGCAGATGGTGTCGTGGTCGGGATTCGAACCAGCGACCCTTTTTCTTCTAGGTGAAAGTGATAACCCCTAGACCACTGTGCTACCCTGTCTGCTATCCATATCCCTATGGCATGGAAAATTGTCAAGAGGACTCTGTCAGCACCTGGAACCAGGGGAATGGGCTCTCCATCTGAATGTGTTCCAAACCCTTTACCGCAAATGGGGGACATCAGACATGGTCAACAAGATTGAAAGGCTTTTGCAGTGGATGTTCTGAAGTTTCAACTATCCTCTCCTTTGTCTGCTTTACAAGCTCAAAATGGAGGCCACTGCATCAACTTGCCCAGGAGGATGTGGTACTTGTATACATACTCAAGACTCCTGGTAGACATTCTGTGGGCCATTTCTGGTGGTCTGAATCTTCTATCCCAAAGGTCAATCCACCATTCTGCTTTTAAATCACTGGCTTTAAAAGTTAGGCTGTTGAAGCCAAGATCCTAAGGGACAGGGGCATATTGGATTTAGTTATTCCTACACTCTCCAAGGAAAGGAAGTGGACTTCTTGAAAAGTCTACCATCGCACCTGGAAAGCTTATTTTGCATGCTGTGGGACCAGGAACTTTAATTCTAGGAAGTACTAAGTGGGAAGCATTCTGTCCTTGCTCTATGTCTGGTCATAATTAGCATCAGGCCTTAAATACCATCAATGGGCAAATCTTTTTCTATTTCAGGCACAGTTGATCTTTCATTACCTAGTTAAAGCATTTGTGCAGGGTGTCCTACATATTTCTTCCCCTGTGCATTCCCCTGTGGCCTCATGAGTCCTAACCTGGTTCTTTCAACCCTTCAGAGGCAGCTCTTTGTACCCATTAAGGATATTCTCTTGTGTAAACATATTCCCAAGGTGGCCATTCTCATTGGTATCACCTCTGTGTAGAGGAACCAAAAGTCTCCTCATGCCTCTGGGAGTTGTGTTTGTGGCCATCAGTCTTGCAATGTTTCAAGGTCCAGTGTTTGCCCATCCCTGGTCTAGGATAGGAATACTCGCTTACCCATTACATCTTACCCAGATCTGTTAGTGCTTTATAGGCCTGTAAGCAACAAGCATCTGCTTTTTTGATTTGCAAGGCTGCCATCTGGTCTTCTGTTCACACATTCGTTAAGTTCTAACAGTATGTTCAAGCCTCCTCTGGTGTCCGTTACGGGCATAAGGTTCTAGAATTTTTTTTGCCCTTTTTTTTATGTGGGCCTGTTGGTGTTTGCTGTATTGCCCACCCCTTGATTTGGACAGCTGTTGGATGTCCAATGGTTAAAGTCTAGAATTCATGTATTCTGTGCTATATAACTCAGAAAATTGGATTTGACCTACCAGTAAAAATCAGTATTTGGAGTACAGGACATGGGTCCCTCCCTTTGTTTTCTTTATTACTTCCCTATTGCTTGCTACAAAACTAAGACTAGCTTGGAGGGGAAGGGGTTATATAGGAGATATCCCTGCAGTTTTCTTTTTTGCCAGTGTCCAGTCACCTGAAGATATATTACCCATCGTAAAAGACTAAATATCCTGTGTCCTGTAATGTAGTCACAGAAACAAACTTTACTGGTAAGGCAAAAATCCTATTATATTATGTTATTACCAAAACAGTAAAAAGTACATTATACAGTTGTAATTACTGCTACTTAGTTCTGATTTCCAGCAAAACAACCAGTACATTTATATCTCATGACTTAGTACTATAAATGTGAAGGTTAAAGCAATAAACATAGAGTGTTAAATATTAAAATGTTTCAAGGTAATAGATTTTACTTGGATGTCATAAAGAACTGAGAAGTTTCAATGTGTCATTGCCAGGTACCAGAGAAGCCTTAGTAAGCAAAAATATAATCAAATTTAATGTCTGACCTAAACCAATAATGCAAAACATTAGTCCAGAGGTAACGCAGGAAATGCATGACATTTTATTGCAATATTACATTTTGAGAGAAAGGTGAACTTCCGTGTGAGGTTAATGAGGGTCTTAGCTTTAGGGAGGAGCAGAAAAGCTTAAAAGCTTTTGCTGTGATTTCTGTACTAAGTGGGCGGTGGCAAGAATGACAGATAAAAACTAGAGACAGACACTTACTACACATAAGAAGACTGGCTATGACATCCATTTTTGTATCTCTGCAAAAGATATTTGCCTAAAGGAAAAACTACTTCACTCTTTATGAAGGTAACTAAAGCATTTGCAGTATTATGATCACTAGGAAGTGTAAACTTGGGGGAAAAAAGTTGAATGGCCAATAAAGGAACAGTGTAGTATGGGTCATTGACTCACAGGACAAGTTCTTTAAGAACAAACAGGGAGGGAAAATCCTCTCACGCAACATTTCTGAAGATCACAAAGTTAATAAATTTGGTAAAGAAGTATGGAAGATAGATGAGATGGCCTTGAACGCAAAGTAGTTTAAAGTAATAACAAAAAAAAAAAAAAAGACGCAACTGTGAAATCTGTTTTCACATTCTATCTACATACAGACTGGTGGATTGTGTAGCTCTGCCTACAATGCAATGCATGAAATAATAAACGGTTGCCAGAAAGTGCCTTTTAAGATTTAAAGGTCTTATGTGGTGATATATATGTTGAAGACATAGTTGGGATTCCTCTATTCTGCACTAAAGTAAATATAACATATGATCCTTATTATTGTGGACTGTAGGCTCACATTTAATTTTTTTTAATGCCTCCAACTTGTTTGACAATTCTGGAAGTTTAATTGTTGGTAAGGGCCAGTCTTAGCAATGACATTTTAAAGACATACAGTACCCACAGATCTTAGCTGCATTTAAAGATATTTTACTAGGTCTATATGACAATCAAACCCCAGGTCAACTTCAGGAGATCTACGACACACCAGGATTGGCTGGGTTGAATTTTTTTTTTGACAAACACTGTATAGTTATATTGTTTTAGAAAAGAAAGAGCTTGCTGAAGCAGGGGGTAAAAACATGCATGTGTATGTAACAATGGAAAGATCTTTCAGCTGGCCATCTTAATAGCAGTTCATTAGCATCCTACACGCAGAAAATTGCCTACCATCACCCATATTACTGCTATGCTACAGGTTAATCACATATCAACTGCAAGCACACTAAATCTCTAATTTCTTGTGATTAACTCACAGAAGCACCTGTGATCTTTGATTTACCAGATCATTGTTCAGTAACCCTTAGCAACCAGACAAATTTTTTTTGCCGTCTTCTTTGAAAGATTTATCTTGACTAATTTCAGAGACAAAAATCATTATTATGTCAGCCTGTTTAACAGTTCTCTCCTTGAGAACATGTACTTTATTGTATTTATTTTGAATATCTATAGGATCTAGATAATTGCAGAAGACCCAGCATATCACATTAATCTTATCTCGACTACTGTGCACAGATAACCCATAAGTGAGTATGTTAAACTAATCTTAAAATTGTGATATTAATCTAGCCTTTTTTAAGCTAAATGAAGAACAAAGGTCAAGTTATCTTGATAGGACTGGAGATAAACCAAAATAAAACTACCGTAATGCACAACGCAGGCTGGTGTGTAAAAAAAATCATATAGATGAAATCTTGATTAAAGGAGGAGATAATGTGACAGGCTATTGCACAATTATGAAAAGGCTGTTCCAAAGCAATTACAGTAACAGCTGTTCTAGAAAAACACAAGAATGGTGCAGAATAACCGAGAACATGGCATAAAGACTCTCTTTCCCCAGGGCTTCCAAAGTTGGTCACTGGTAAAATAATTTGTGCTGATCTTTTAAAGAAAGAGATAGAGAATATGTAGGCTGCCATTGCTAAACTCTCCCTTTGAAAAGGCTGCTTGCCTTTCTAATCCAGATACTTTCAGACCGAGACACTGACCTAGTAAAAGTATGCAGGTCAAGCAGTCTGATTTTCCCTGCTTACTTGTCTATTACTTTTCTGGGGAAAAACCCACAATTTGGATTTTTTTTTTACTTTACTTTTACAAAGATAAGTGTAAACAGGACAAATAGAGAGGGTGAATTTCTCTAATGGGGCACAGACAGCAATAAAAACTGACAAGCATTCTAATCCCTCTACTGTACCCTCTAGCTAAAAACTAAAAAAAATATTTGCCTTTAGTTATATTTTAAGAAATAATGACACTAGAGACACCTTAACAACTTTTTCACAACAGTATTTTCTGAAGGCGGGGCTTTGGCATACCTATATTTCTCTTTCTACGGTTTTTCAGCCAATATTACAAAAGATTACAAAATACAACTGTTCTCCTTTCCAGAAGCTTGAAAAAGATGACCTTTTAATGAAGGCCAGAGCTACAAGATTTGTACTACAGTGATTACAATTTTTGAATACTATTGTTGTCGTGATAGCAACATTGAGTACATTCAAGAAACAATGATTTTACATATATATTGCAGTTGGACTTAGTAAGGTTGCCCGAGCTGCAATAATGGAGTGCAAACTACATGTATCCATAGTAACCAATCAGAAATCATCACATATACAGTACAATACTCTTATAGGCTGCTGCTGCATATTGCACATTGTCACTGTCTCTGTCTCATAAAATATCTTTCAATAAAATTGATGTTTGTTCTGGGGTATATAGTTACAACTAGGTCACAGTAGGCATTTTGTATCACAGGGAATATCTTTCAATAAAAATGATGTTTGTTCTGGGGTGTATAGTTACAACTAGGTCACAGTAGGAAGCTTTTGTTATCACAGAGGGATTATTACTAAAACTGATGCACACAGAATCTGGTGTAGCTGTGCATAGTAACAAATCAGCTTCTAACTTCAGCTTGCTCAATTAGGCTTTGACAATAAGGGCCCTTTCACACTAGCGGACCGTTCGTCTGCTCATTACAAGTCCGTTTACGGACTTGTAATGGGCCCCTATGGGAGCGGATCCGTTAGCGGATGATGCATCCGCTAACGTCCGCCAAATCCGCATCCATTTTTGCGGACGGAAGAATGCCCTATTTTTCTTCCGTCCGGCCAAATGGATCGGATGCAAACGGACAGACGGTCCGTTTCCATCCGACTCCCCATAGGGGACAGCGGAGGAGAGACGGGGCGGTCCCTGCACAGTGTGCGGGGACCGCCCTGTCCGCCGACAGCTGAGCGGAGACCCCCCCGCTGAGCTGACGGACACACGGAGCGGACCGAAAAACGGACCGCTCCGTGTGTAAGGAGCCTAAACCAACAAGCTGATTGGTTACTATGCGCATATGCACCAGAATCTGTGTGTGCCAGTTTTAGTAAATCACGCGCACAGAGATTGATTTACTAAGATTGAAAAGTTCAAAATCTGGTGCAACTCCAATCAGCTTCCATGTTTTATTGCCAAAACAAAGTTGAACAAGCTGCAGTTAGCAGATGATTGGCTACCATGCACAGCTGCACCTGATGTATACAAGAGTGCACCAGTTTTACTAAATCTGCCCCCGTACAGTGTCTAAAGACAGTGTCTGTTTTATCATAAGCAATAAATCAACTTTTTTTTTTTTTAATACAATCTAGAAAGCACAAAAGGAGAAATACAACTGCCGGCTGTGGGCAATACAGCAAATATAAATTTAAAATGTAATAATATATTTTTTAAATGTAATTAATGCAGCACAGAGAGGCAATTGGCACAAATAAACTTTGAATGGCCAAATACCATATTTTAGGAGAAATTGAATATATGAGGAGCAGGCTTGTTGGAAAAGTTTCTTCAGTCACACCTCAAGCACAAAAAAATTAAAAGTACAAAACAACAAAAAGTAAATAGCTTATTTTGACTCTGTTCAGTATTTAGTGATCATAGAATTTTTCCCATTTCAAATATAGATTTTATTGTACATACCGTAGTTTATTATAATGGACATACATACCTGAAAAAGTTTAAAATAATAGCAGAAAATATGCTCTCCCATTAGGTTATTCCTTGCAAATTTCTGCCCTGCTTGTGCAATTCTTTTGGCCTGGAAAATTAAAATGTATGATCTGTTACAGTATATGGTCATAAGCCAAATACAACTACGTGGTATTTTACACAATTGTTGGATCAATCACAGGATTTTTCATTCAAATTGCATCAGTAACTTTTTTTATACAGTGACTCAATCCAAAGTTTGAGGGCTAAGAAGGGGGTTGACTTACCATTTGGCTTCTCATCTTTCTGAAACTGTGGGGCTTAAACTTCTGTAGTAGCATGCCTCTCCTTCCATTTCCTCAGAAGCCATACTAACAAGGTTCTGATCTCACAGCTAGACTCCAAAGTTTATATATATTTATACTGTATTTGCCATTACAAGAATCTTATGTCATGATGTTAAACTTTAATTTGTGCTACCTGCCAAATAATTTAAAATTTTCTTCCCAACCAGCCTTGTAATCCAGACACCCTGCCAGACAACCATATTCTGGACTTTTCAACAGACTACACTGCAGTTAATCTGGCCATACATGGATCGCATTTTTTGATCAGTCAGTGAAAAAAAACAAATAGATCCCCCCCATCCATACAAGGGAGGAATCCTGACACTGTTATTGGACGGCTACATCATCAGAATACACTGATCAGCGCTGCAGCCAACAGAGATTAAAGTTTTCCAAGTTTACCACTCGAGAGAAGCCGATCATTAGATTGTGGTGTGTGTAGTGGTTGGGGGTGCTAAATCGATAAACTAAATTGCATATGTAGCTAGTGGAGAATTCAGAGAAATAGTTAGCTCTAAATTAGTTTGACTGTTTTAAATTTGGGTCTCTGCTCTAGCTTGGCTGTACTGTGGGCTAACCTTTTGTCCAGGGACTCCCATCACCCCCGAGCGGCAGGTGGCAGCAGTGGGGTCAAGGGAGTCTGAGTATCACTCCTTAGCAGCCAGTCAAGGGTTGGCCGCCTCGCTGTGCATGCTGGGGAGGGGTATAAAGGGGGCAGACACCATTGCCTTGAGGTTCTTCTTCCTCATGTGGCACCCACCATTGGGGTAGCCATTCCACGACACCCCCGCATATGGCCCTCCGGGCCGGGGTGTGCGTGGGTAGCAGTGTTCCTGGTTGCAGGATCATGTTGGCCCGAAGCAATTGATCTACTGTGTCGGCCCAGTGATCGACTGGGTCCCCAATCTGGAGGGGGTCCTGAGCTGTCCGTCCAGTTGGAGGAAGCTGACCGATGAGGAGTCTGTCTAGGTGCGCTATACCCACTCCGGCTGGAGTGGCAAAGTAAAGTTTTGTTGGAAGCAGGACTGATTCCCATATGCAGTTACACCCGAATCTGCTGTCTCCTATTTGCTATCCCTTCACCTTTCTACTGTTTAATCGTTTTTACCCGCCCTGGTAATAAAAGCACAGAAAAGACATGGACATTGTGGACATTCCCTTTCACTACAACTCTCATCAAGTACCCTAGACGATGGAGATACAGAGGTAACATACCACCCAAGCAGCTCCTTTGGGGGTAGTGCTACACATACAATCCATTGATTTACATACATAGACAAGTGCATAGGTGCTCAGTAAATAATAATAATCTTACGTGAACATGCCCTCCTGCCCAGACCAATTTTCAACTTTCAGCGCTGACGCACTTTGAATGACAATTGCGCGATCGTACAACACTGTACCCAAATTTATCATTTTTCCCCCACAAATAGAGCTTTCTTTTAGTGGTATTTGATCACCTCTGCGGTTTTTATTTTTTGTTAAAATTTTTAAAAAAAAGACCGATTCATTTTTTTTATATTTGGCATTATTAGGTGGCACCGATGGGTGGCACTGATAGCGGTCAGTGATGGGAACTGATAGGTGGCAGTGATGGGCACTGATCAGCACTGGTAGATTACACTGATAGGCAGCACTGATTGGCACCACTGGTGGGCATTGATAGGTGGCACTGGTGGGCATTGGCAGGTGGCACTGGCAGGCAGTAATGGTGGGCACAGATGAGGCAGATGTGCCTCTTCGGGACCGATGTCCCTTGCACATAAGCCGGTGATCTGCTTTTTTTTCTCCTCACGCTGTTGCAAGCGATAATCGAGCTTTTGTTTACATCACGTGATGAGCTGTCATTGGCTGACAGCTGATCACGTGGTAAGGGGCCGGGATCTCCCCCTAACTCAGATCTGTGATCACCCGAGTCTCAGCAGTGTAGTGTGACAGGTCAGGAGGGAGTGAGTCTGGCTCACCTTCTCACCGTCACCTCAGCCGCCGACATCTCCCCCGGCCGCCGCAGAGGCTCCACTCCACTCCACCACCAACGGTCCGGACTCTGGGGACACTCACCGTGCCAGCAGTGCACCGACCGACCGACCGTGGGCCTGCGCAGGTGAGGAGCCAAGGCAAGCAGCATCGGATTGGGAGTGGGGGGGCCGGGGACAGATGATGGGACACTCCACCGGACCACTCCACATGCCCAGGCAGGCCCAGCATCATCACACTTCTGCAGTGCACACTGAATCTATATTGTACAGTAGTGTGCCTGGGCACGTGGAGTGTGATGATGATAATTGTACACAGTATTGCATTTGCCGGGCCTGCCATATACTGTACTATACTGTATAACTGCACTACAAAATTCCTTTACAAATAATGCATATTTTAAAATGTTATAATAACATTTTAAAATATGCATTATTTGTAAAAGGATTTTGTAGTGCAGTTATACAGTATAGTACAGTACAGTATATGGCAGGCCCAGCAAATGAAATACTGTGTACAATTATTAATATCATCATCACACTCCACCTGCCCAGGCAGCAATACTGTACAATATAGATTCAGTGTGCACTGCAGCAGTGTCACTCACACTGCACACTGAATCTATATTGTACAGTATTGCTGCCTGGGCAGGTGGAGTGTGATGATGATATTAATAATTGTACACAGTACGAAATGTTCTAAAATGTTCTAAAATACTGTATATAGTGATTTTTATTCTTCAATCAGTTAATATAAACATCTTTGAGATTAAAGATGTTATAGAACGTAATTGCATTGTAGAATATATATAAAAAAAAAAAAAATCTCAGTTACTTTTCCGAGTAACTAGTTACTTTGCCAATAAAGTAACTGAGTCACTAACTCAATTACTTTTTCGGACAAGTAACTTGTAATTGTAACTAGTTACTTTTTTAAAGGAAGATGAACAACACTGATGGTCTCCCAGCAAAGCAGATCTGCACTGTAGTCATCATTTGGCTATAGCATGGATCTGAATTAGTTATGGTGTTCAAAGATATTGCATCAATAAACAAAGTGCATCAAAAAGTCAATAGACAAATTATACAAAATCAGGAACAAAATCTTGTTGTGAAGAAAATCAGATCTTACACCATCACCACTGTCAACTGCTTTATGAAACAAAACCCAGTAAATAAGGTAGAAATTCCTACTCAACAGACCACCATGACCCCTTTACCGAAAAAGGAAGGTCAGGTTGAGCTTTGTATGGTTATGGATCTGCTTCAGTGTACTGGTACACACCAAGAGAAAAAGCATGGGATCTGGCTGTTACTCCATCACATCATTCAGAAATAAAATAAAGCAGGGCCATAGCGTAATTCCGCTTTATTAAAACAAATAATTAAAACATATGCCAAATGGCCGCTTACTTTAAAATGTGCCTTGCCTTGGCACGAAAGGAACATTGCATCCGTTACCAAACTCGAGATGAGAAGCAGCCATCCCATTGGCACTGTGTTGAACCAGCGTGCGTTCCACCGTCATGGTATACAGAAACCGGAAGTGGCCGGAAGAGAAAAACGTGACCAGGATGCGCTTCGAAGGTTTGTTTCGTCGTTGTGACGTCATCAGGAAGCTTGATTACATTGACTTCTGGGAACAGCCAAAGATAGGATCGAAATTCAGCCGGTCTTTGCTAAACCAGGCAATTTTCAATCAATCTGTGGCCAGTTTTAAGCAATACAACATGGTCCAGGACCTGCCCAAGCCTGTGACTGGACAATGAAGCAGCAACAGTACATTGATGCAATTGGCCCTCTGCTCTGCCCTCTGTAGGCATATTCATATACTGTATGCACTTTGCAAAAAAAAATCAATCCTGATTGGCTCAAACTGTTACCAATCCATCTCTCACTCTGAGTGCTAATGGGCATAGGATTACAGGACACAGATATAAAAAATTAGGTACTTACACTAGCTGTATGTAATTTCAGTTAATGTATAACTTAATTAAATTAGGTTCTTATATCTGCTTGGAGTTCATCTTTACTTTGCCAGCAACCACCCAATGTGGATATATCAGTTTTGAGACCAAGATTAAGATGATGACATAAAAAGGTGTAAGAAAAAAAAAGGGGGAGGAGGGGGGGGGGTCGTCTTGCTAGACTTGTTATATAAATACTTGTTATATTGTAACTTGCGTTGCCTGCTTACAGGTAAAATTGACAGTGTCTCTGTAAAGGCAACCTCCCTGACCCCTCTATACTCTCCTTATTAGCGATCACTTACTGCTTCTTCAGTAGCTAACACTAAATTGAGCCTAGTAGTGGTGATGGCACTCCCTTTGTCATGTGATAGTGCTCCAGTCTAATGATTGGCTGCTAGACCTGAGTGCTGTCACAGGGGAGGGGGTCTTATGCTCCTCCATAACTGAAAGTGCCTGGTATTGTTGACTGCAGAGGAGGAGGAACCACTGGGGGATTGCTATAAGGGGAGTGTAAGTACATTGTAGGTCAGGGTCAAATATTGAGGTTTTTGCAGAGACACTGTCACTGTGCCTTTCCCTTGCATGGGTAGGATGACAGTGTCTCTTTAAAAGAAAAGTAGTGTAGTGTTTACCAAAATAATGGAAAATGTATTACTTTCCCTCTTTGCTTGCTATACCATATTTTACCAAGCATATTTTTACATTCAGAATAAAAGATCCTCTTCTAGTGGCTATCTGCATGTGAACAAATAGCAAAATGATAGGCTGCCGCTATGCCATCTACTGTATGTATTGTTTTGTCATTCTGAGTTACACTAAGAAAGTGACATTGATACACAGCCCCTGTGCAACAGTAGTAGCCTACATATGTACTGAGAAATACCAAAAAACAGAAACATCTGTGTTAGCATTAGTGGACATAAATAAGGATAACATTTTGGTGATGCATGTATACTTACCTCAATGTCATGATCTTTGACCCACTGGATCTTCTCAAGTAAATCACTAAGGTCTTTCCTAAAAGGCACATAATGTTTCCATGGTTGGAGATCACTGTAGAAGTGTTCATAGTATATGGAATCCTGCTTAAGGATCACACTATTCCCAGAAAGCAGGTATGGCATTCTGTATGCTGCCACGGTTCCATCAACAAGGATTTGATATTTGTACTAAAATAAAAAGAGAGGAAATAAAGCAATTAAACTATAGTGAATTTTTTTCCATTTACTTTTCTTCAACTAACTTGGGAGTTTTAACTAATGAATCCAACATGTAAAACCTTTTTGTACTCCCAACATACTTCCTGTACAAGGTGATTGCACTGATCGTTTATAAATACAGTATAAATAATTATGAGTGGTCTTTGCTCCAAATGAAGCCAATTTACAACCACCATATGATATCTATCCTTTAGTCATCTTCATATCCACTGGACCACCCAAGGGATAAGTCCTAGCTTGTATAACACTCTTATGAGATCATTATGTGGAATCATATTAAATGATTTGCTGAAATCAAGATCCAAAGCACCACCATGGTTCAAAACATTTGTTACATATTTAAAGAATATCATTGCATTAGTCTGACATGATTTGCCCTCAGTAAAGCCATGCTGCTTTGGGTCCAGCAAGTATCTTTTCAGGAGTGATTCAATTCATTTTATTACAACTCACTGGCCTGTAATTGCCAGCTTTTCCCTTACTATCCTTCTTGTGGTTGGGTACAATATTAGGTGAAATGTCTCATGTAAAAAAAAAAAAATGTTTAAGGCTAGGTTCACATATATGCAGGTTGCAGTTGATGTGTTTTTCCAGTGTGTTTTGCAGTGCGTTTTTGAACACACGTTTGTGATGCATTTTGCGTTTGTTTTTTTTGGGCTAATAGGAAAGTATAACAGTTCTGCTCATGTAGTGCGACTTTGATGCAACTTTACATTCTCTGGCATTCAAGTAGCATCAAAGTAGTGCAGGGACCTTTATGTGTCCAAATTTACATGTTAGGGTCAAGGGCTAGGGTTAAATGTTAGGGTTAAGGGCTAGGGTTAAATGATAGGATTAATGGCAAGGGTTAAATGTTAGGGTTAAGGGTCAAATGTAAGGGGTAATTTGTTAGGGTTAGTGTTATAGTTGGCAGTAATCATTAGGGTTACGGTTTGAGTTAGAGTTAGGCCTCGTACACACGATCAAATCTGTCCGCTGGAAACGGTCCGCTGGACCGTTTCAGCAGACAGATTCGATCGTGTGTACGGCCGAGCCGACGGATTTGGCCACCCGACAGATTTCAAAGCATGCTTTGAAATCTATCGGGTGGGAATCCGTCCGCCCGACATGTCTGCTGGTTAGTACACTTACCAGCAGACATGTCGTCCCGCACCGCCGCCGCACCGCCGCCGAATGGATTCGGCGCATGCGCGGGAGTGTTTTACTTCCTGGTGCGGTGACGTGGCGGCGTCAACGTCACCTCCACGTCACCGACACGTCAGCACGCTCTCTGCTGGCGGGGATTTTGGTTTGCTCGTGTGTACACGCGAGCAAACCAAAATCCCAGGAGACAGATTTGTTCAAATCTGTCGGATGGACAGATTTGAACAAATCTGTCTGCTCGTGTGTACGAGGCCTTAGGGGTAATTGTTAGGGTTAGCAGTCTAACACTAACAATTACAGATAAATCTAGTCCTCAATCCTAACATTTAACCCTAACCATAACCCTAGTTTATGCGTTTTTTTTAGCTAAAATATGACAGTTCTGTTCATGTAGTGCGACTTTGAAAAAAAGCCACACTCTAGCGCTTAAGCCACATCAAAATCACATTAAAATAGTGCAGGAACCTTTATGTATCCAAAGTCACGTTAGGGTTAGGATTAAGGACTAGGGTTAGGATTACATTTTAGGGTTAAAGATAATAATTAGGGTTAGGGTTTGAGTAAGCATCCTAACCCTAACAATTACCACTAACCCTAACCATTACCAATAATCCTAAAATGTAACCCTAGCCCTTAACCTCAACATGTGACTTTGGACACAAAGGTTTCTGCACTACTTTAATACTACTTGAGTGCCAGAGAGTGTAAAGCTACATCAAAGTCGCAAAGTCATACTTTCCCATTAGCCAAAAAAAAAAAAAAAAGAAAAAAGGCAAGACTTGAGGTCCATTGAAGTTTATTACACACAAAACACAATCTGCTGAAGGGAAAATAGTCTCTGACCCTTTCCAAAAACCGCACTGGCTCAAAACACACAGATGTGAACTAGATCTATAGGAAACCATGTTAAATGGACTGTAGTGTGTAAGGGTTAACCAAGGGTAAAAAAAATATGAACCAATAGCCCTTCTCCTAAATTTCTTCGAAGAATAACATCAGGACCCATTACTTTATAAGTGAGTCTGTTCATCTCTCACCCTGAAAATGAACCTTCACCGTGAGAAACAATACAATCCCCCAACTTGCTTTGTTAGTGTCAGGTAGCTGTTCCCACCTAGACATTTGGTTAATAAATACATCTTAATATCTTAAAAGTCTTGATGACTTGGCTTGCTATATACTCCAGATAGAGAACACCTTTTCCTGTGACATTCTGAGGCACTACTGTAGTCAATAGTATCTTTTTATGTCAGCATAGTATTCTGTGACACTATTTTTACTTTTTTTAAATGTTATTAAACATAAGCTCCTGATTTATGTTAAATACAATATTTTTTTTTTTTAAAGCCATATATTAACCCCCCATGTAATCAAGAGAGATGGATAGTTGGAAAAGGGTCAGAGAAACAAAATAGCTTTGAAAACTGGAGTTTGGAAAAAAGGTAATAGATATGACCGATGCTTATTTAATAGACCCTTGCAGTCAGCTGTACTTCAGTAATTGCAGTTCCATATACAGCAGAAACTTTAATTATGCTTATTTTTGGAATACATATTCCGGAGTTTGAATAAATATAGTTAGTGTGCATATTGTACAAGGCAAGTTTAACACAGTAATAATTTGTATGAACTTGTACTATGCAACGCCTGTCCTTGTGCAGTACAAAGGAGAAGGTTATAAGCCCGCGGTATGTTTTACTAACACTTTATTGCAGGTAAAAAAATGTCTTTTAAAGGGTAGGGCTTGTGTAAAAATATCACAAGATCTTCTTAGAAATAGCTGTGTCTGGCATACGTTAGCTTTAAACTGTATCACTTTTCCAGGATAAAAAAAAAAAAAAAAACATGAAACAGTCAGTCAATGCTTCATTAGCAAAGACAGAGCATTGAAAAAAAATATTAAATATAATTTTTTTACATCTTTTACATCTTGCATTGCACATTTCAGGATTTAATTTGAACGCACGTGCTGGAAGGTATTACCCCCTTCAAGACCAGGGCAATTCTTTACACAAATAGAGCCTTCTTTGTGTGGTATTTGATCACCGCTGGGTTTTCATTTTTTTATCATATAAAACGGGAAGAAAAAATTGTGAAAAAAACATATTTTTGACTGTCTTTTATAAAACATATCCAATAAAGAAAAAAATGTATATATATTTTTTTTTATAAAAATTTAGGCCAAAATGTGTTCTGCTGCTTGTCTTTGATAAAAAAAAGTCCCAACGGTGTATATTAATTGGTTTGTGTCGAAGTTATAGCTCCTACAAACTATGGTACATATACTGGGGTTTATGCAACAAAATGCTATATTGTAATGGCAGTGATCAGCAACTTATAGTGGGACTGTAATACGGTGAGCGAAAATCTGGTGCTAACAGACACTACCTGGGAGGGTCACTAACTGATGTCACTAGTGACATTATTACAGTGATCAGTGATAATACTGTACATTGACACTGTACTAATGACACTGGCTGTAAAAGGGTAAACATCTAGGAGCAATCAAGGGTTAACTGTGTGCCTAACAATGTGTAATGTGTGCTGCTTTGATTTTCTGATGTAGCGGTTTCTTCTTACTGTTTTTTTTAGGAGGAAAATCCAGACAGATTGCAATTCCTATATACACAGAGTTTATCGTGTTTGTAAACACAGAACTCTGGGGCAGATTCACAGAGAAATGGATTATCGTAGCGTATCAGAAATACACTACGCCGCCGTTTTTTACCTTGCTCTACGTGGAATTCAGGTAGATTTTCTACGGTAAACGACAGCGGCGTAGTGTATTTCTCCCGTCGCAATCCATCTGCGCTAGTAGGGGGCGTGAAACATTTAAATTAGGCGCGTTCCCGCGGCGATCGATCTGCGCATGCTCCGTTCGCAAATTTCCCGCCGTGCATTGCGCGAAATCACGTCGTGACGTCATTCGTTGTTTATGTAGCGTACTTTACGGGCGATCCACGTCCCGACGAGTTACGTAAACGAAAATTTTTTTTAAATAAATTCGAAGCGGGAACGACGGCCATACTTAACATGGGCTACGTAAAGTTAGAGCAGCAAAAAGCTGCTCTAACATTACGTATAAAAAAATAGACGAAAACGATTGCGACGCCCGCTCGTATGTTCGTGAATCCCCGTAAAAACACATTTGCATATCCCGACGCATCAAAACGACGCGAACTCCTCCCAGCGGCCGCAAATAGATGGCAGCGTAGATCCGAAGGCTTACGAAGACGTAAGCCTCTCGGATCGAAGCCCGAAGCCGGCGTATCATGGTTTGAGGATTCAAACTAGTGATACGCCGCGCGAAATTTGAAATTACTCCTGTTTAACCCCAGTTAGACAGGCGTAATTGTTTTGTGAATCTGCCCCTCTGTGTGTGTGATTGGACAATCAGCAGGTTTCAGAGGAAAAAATCAATGGTTGAAATCTGCTGCCCAACAGCACAGGATGACAGGGGGCATGCACACCTCAAATCCAGAAGGCTGATTATGTACTTTACATGAACATGACTGTGCCTGTACCAGCCACCCACTCGCAGTATATTTACTTTGAGTGGTCGGCAAGTGGTTAAGAATAAACTATAAGTGGCCCCTGCTAAAAACCTGTCTGTGTAGCAACAGAGAGGGGACCCAATCACCTATACATGCTTCTTAAAATGTATCTAAACCCAAAACCAAAATGTTAATGTATTGCAGCTTACTAGTCCTTGGTGTGATTTTTGTATTTGTTTTCATTTTTTCAGGCTTCTTTTGCTTTATTTTCACCTGGTAATCCTTCAGATAACACACTTACACTACATCATTCCTTCATTGTATCTATGTAGAGAGCCATGGTTGTCACTCTAAGCTGCTCTCCTGAGATGGACTACAAACATGTTCATATTGCTTCATTGCCATTACATGGGGAGGAAGGGCAATTGGTCATTTACAGAAGGAAGGAAGGTATTTTTTTGTGCAGTCTAGGAAGTGACAAGGACACCACTTTTAGAAAAAATAAACAGGAATTTTCTGTATTGGCTGAAAATGTTCCTAGCTTGGGAAAAAAAACAACCTAGGGAAGCCACTACATTTAAGACCCGTAAGCTGCAATGGATTACATTTTTGTTTTTGGGCTTAGTTACCGTTAAAGGTGTAATCAAAATGGAGCAGTACTAAATGCATATGCTATTATAACTGAAATAAAGTGCAATCTCCTCAAAACATTACATAAAGTGCATAAAAATCATTAAGTGCAAATACAAAAATAAATTCACATATAAAACAGTAGTTACATTAATTCAGTGCCAAAACCAGTAAGATGATAATGAGAAAAGTGCAAATGCAATAAAGTGAATTCATATATAAAACAGTAGTCCAATTAATTCAATGCAAAAAAAACATAGTATGATGAAGATTAACAAAAAATAGTCTCTGCAAGATGTGCAAAAAAAAGAAGCAAATAAGGGAGATGGGGGGGGTGTCCAAGTGCAAAGAAGTTAGAATGTAAATGTCATCAGAATAGTGGACGCCTTTAGTAATCCATAACCAGTGTGTTCTTGAAAAAGTCACGTGTTTAGTGACGCAACACGTCAGGAGGAGATGGGTGACGTCACTTGCGGTCACGGCTGAGACCAGAAGTATCTGATTTACACGCTGCTAATCGGTGTCATTTTAAATGTGAGTTGCTACTTTCAATAAATCTACTTGTTATTTAATTACTACACAATGGAGGTCTTCTTTATTCCCACATAATGCTTACCACTTGGAGGAGATTTGGAGAGAGGTCTTGAAAGATGTGGATTACATAGGAAAATTGCTTTTTTCTTCCATAACAACTGCTGCCTTCCTGTTCTACTGTGTCACCCTCAAAGGGAGAAGCAATTGATTGGAGATTGCCATTAAGGAGTATGAGGATGTGTGACTAGCCCTATTGTGGTCTTTAATTTAGGTGAGAGGCTAGAGCACACTGGTTATGGATTACCAAAGGGGTCAACTATTCTGATGACGTTTACATTCTAACTTGGAGAAACTATTTTTTGTTTATCTTCATGATACTATGTTTTTTTGCAATTTGAATCAATTGGACTTTTGTTTTCTATATGAATTTATTTTTGTATTTGCACTAATGATTTTTATGCACCTTATGAATTGTTTTGAGGAGATTGCACTTTATTCCAGTTATAATAGCATATGCATTTAGCGCTGCTTCATTTTGATTACAGTAATATTTACACTGGTGTTGGTGACACTTTAGGAGTTCAGCAGCTATATACATTTTTATTATTTGCATATTGCTTTATCTATCACACTTAGAGTAGCGTACAAGTAATCTTTCCCATATTTGAGCTCAATTACAGATACATGGGGGTTGATTTAATAAAGGTAAATTCACTTTGCACTATGAGTGCACTGTAAGTGCACTTGGAAGTGCAGTGACTTTAGATCTGAGGGGAAGATCTGAAATGAGGGGAAGCTCTGCTGATTTTATCATCCAATCATGTACAAGCAAAATGGCTGTTTTTTATTTTCCTTGCATGTCCCCCTCAGATCTACAGCGACTGCACTTACAAGTGCACTTGTAGTGTAAAGTGGATTTGCCTTTAGTAAATCAACCCTATAGTGTCCTTTAATCACACTATGATATCAAAAAAGCCAGTGCCATATTTATGTTATATAATTGTCAGCCCCAAATAATTTTTTGTGAGGCCTTGTCTGGAGTTGTCAGTATGTAAAATCAGAAATTGAACAGAAAGAGTTGGTAAGAGGCATCTGGGAGGAATCTGAAGCCTTTTTTTCAGAAGGTGCTTGATCGAGGGGGACTACAAGTGCCACAGTAAGTACCTTTCGGTGCAAAACACTTCCAAATCTGACTTTAATCTGGTCATTGTTTATGCCCTTATTTCAAAATAAATGAAAACATCTCCGATTCAGAAAGCTCATCCTGGGACCTCTCTTTTACTTTGAATTTATTACAGATTACTGATTTAACATGAAATTGGTTAAAAAGCAATGTATTATATCTGTTATCGAATCATTAAGATATGTCATTTTAAAGCGTATTACAGTTATATGTCAAAGCTTACACTTTTTCAAACAATGTTTTGAGCTGATTGCAAACTCATGATGGTCTATTACACCAAGGCTTGACAAATCCCAGGCGCCAGGTTGCCATGGCAACTAGAAATTATGTCCTAGCGCCTGGGCTTTTGTCAGCCCATTTACTGTTGTGGGGATGCACAATTTGTATTGCCCTATGCAGTTCCGGGCAGGTAGTTTTTTTCTACATTCACTTGTCAGGTGGAAGCATTCCGGCGGCTCTGCTGCCGCTCAATTGCTTCCACACTAGTGGGTACGATCTGCGCTGCATTACAGTGCGGAAAATAAGTATTTGAACACCCTGCTATTTTGCAAGTTCTCCCACTTGGAAATCATGGAGGGGTCTGAAATTGTCATCGTAGGTGCATGTCCACTGTGAGAGACATAATCAAAAAAAAATTCCAGAAATCACAATTTATGAATTTTTAACTATTTATTTGTATGATACAGCTGCAAAGAAGTATTTGAACACCTGTCTATCAGCTAGAATTCTGACCCTCAAAGACCTGTTAGTCTGCCTTTAAAATGTCCACCTCCACTCCATTTATTATCCTAAATTAGATGCACCTGTTTGAGGTCATTAGCTGCATAAAGACACCTGTCCACCCCATATAATCAGTAAGAATCCAACTACTAACATGGCCAAGGCCAAAGAGCTGTCCAAAGACACTAGAGACAAAATTGTACACCTCCACAAGGCTGGAAAGGGCTACGGGGAAATTGCCAAGCAGCTTGGTGAAAAAAGGTCCACTGTTGGAGCAATCATTAGAAAATGAAAGAAGCTAAACATGACTGTCAATCTCCCTCGGACTGGGGCTCCATGCAAAATCTCACCTCGTGGGGTCTCAATGATCCTAAGAAAGGTGAGAAATCAGCCCAGGACTACACGGGAGCAGCTGTTCAATGACCTGAAAAGAGCTGGGACCACCATTTCCAAGGTTACTGTTGGTAATACACTAAGACGTCATGGTTTGAAATCATGCATGGCACGGAAGGTTCCCCTGCTTAAACCAGCACATAAGGCCCGTCTTAAGTTTGCCAATGACCATTTGGATGATCCAGAGGAGTCATGGGAGAAAGTCATGTGGTCAGATGAGACCAAAATAGAACTTTTTGGTCATAATTCCACTAACCGTGTTTGGAGGAAGAAGAATGATGAGTACCATCCCAAGAACACCATCCCTACTGTGAAGCACGGGGGTGGTAGCATCATTTGTTTTTCTGCACATGGGACAGGGCGACTGCACTGTATTAAGGAGAGGATGACCGGGGCCATGTATTGCGAGATTTTGGGCAACAACCTCCTTCCCTCAGTTAGAGCTTTGAAGATGGGTTCGAGGCTGGGTCTTCCAACATGACAATGACCCGAAGCACACAGCCAGGATAACCAAGGAGTGGCTCTGTAAGAAGCATATCAAGGTTCTGGCGTGGCCTAGCCAGTCTCCAGACCTAAACCCAATAGAGAATCTTTGGAGGGAGCTCAAACTCTGTGTTTCTCAGCGACAGCCCAGAAACCTGACTGATCTAGAGAAGATCTGTGTGGAGGAGTGGGCCAAAATCCCTCCTCCAGTGTGTGCAAACCTGGTGAAAAACTACAAGAAACGTTTGACCTCTGTAATTGCAAACAAAGGCTACTGTACCAAATATTAACATTGATTTTCTCAGGTGTTCAAATACTTATTTGCAGCTGTATCATACAAATAAATAGTTAAAAATTCATAAATTGTGATTTCTGGAATTTTTTTTTTGATTATGTCTCTCACAGTGGACATGCACCTACGATGACAATTTCAGACCCCTCCATGATTTCCAAGTGGGAGAACTTGCAAAATAGCAGGGTGTTCAAATACTTATTTTCCGCACTGTACATTCAGTGGCGGACAGGGGAGTATAAAAGACCCTTAATGTTTCATTAAAGAGACCCTTTAACTAAAAACCATCACATTGTAATGAGAAAAAAGTTAAATACATTTAGTTTTTTTACTGGAAAAAAATATACCCAAGCACATAAAATCCCCACCCCCACCCATACAAATGTAAACGCACGTTTAGGGTGCCTACGCATGAAGCCATTAATTGAAATACACATGTTACATATCCCCGCGCACAAACTGGCTCCTAACTTTTTTAGCTGGCTCCTAGATTCAAAGCAAATTTCTCAAGACCTGTATTACACATTGCACTTCTTCACTTGTCGCTGTACTGCCTTACCGAAAAATCTTGATAGTTTGAAAAGTTCTTCTTTTCTATAGACTTGTGGGATTGTTGTGCAATATCTCAGCACGCAAATTAGAGCTAAAATTGGGGCGATACTTTTTATAGCCCAGCCTAAATGACACCAGCATAAGCAGAGCTTTTAACTGCCACCAAAGCATTGGCATCACAGCTTGAAGTACCTGTAACTCTTGATAGCATCATGACTAAACAGTATGCATCCTAAGGACAACAATGTTCAGATGGTAATTTAATCAACATAGAAATGAGTTCTGCTTAATTGCAAATGAATTGGATTTTATATAGTTAATTTTCTAGCACAGCTGATTGCAACACTGATGAACTAGCACTCCAGACATGGCAGTGGTAATAATAATCCCATTCAATGTCACAAAAGATGCTCAGAGTCTGCTGCCCATAAAAAGCCATTTAGCCTGAACATCATCAACAGTCACTTGAGCTGTGGCAGATTCACAGACAGATGAAATGATGTACGAGCACAGACTAGGCACATATTCCCCATACCAATCTTTTCTATTATGACACAGCTTAAAGCATTTTCACTGAAGAAAACTATATTGATCTATAAACGTCAGCAAACTCTGCTTTGACAACATAAAATGGAATTATGTGTTGCTTCAAGGGAGGGTAAACGTTTATTTTCGTTTCCAAGAAACAATTTAGATTTATGGCTTGGGGAAAAGGAGACAAGTTTTGTTTAGTGATTCTGGAGTTTGCGTTCAAATGCTTATAAAAAGGTCGATGACCTCAGAACTTTTCAGCATCGGGTAGCTGTGGTGAAAGGATGTTCTCAAGGAGAAGTCAGCACGAAATGTCAAACAAGCTTCGGCAACCGCATCTACATCAAACGATTTTCCCTCTATAACTGCACTCCATGCTTTGCTCATAATTAAACAAGACTGAACTGCTATTCTCATCTATTTCAGCTTATGAACGCTAAGAAGATGTGGAAAAGGCTTGTTTTAAAAAAAAGTATCAAATCACATCTTTAGAGATTTATACTTTTTGAGATCACAAAAGCTTGCTCAAGGCATTTGACCTCAGTTTTGTTTTTTAAAGTTCCCTGTACATTCATATTAGAGATGTTGCCCCTAACCTGGAGAAACAATACTTTGTCAGCCGGCACAGTCATATTTAGCCAATAGACTTGCCATTTGTTCACAAGGTTGTCTGCCAAGTTCTAAAGTCTACCAGGGTCATTCCAGTTCTTGTAAAAGCACACAGGGGGGCACACAGGGGGGCACACACGCCCTGTGCATTACTGAAGCTTTATTGTATAAAACAAAAAACATACAGCCAAATGGATACTCACAAAATAAATGTATACATGAGTCGTACGACACTTAGTCCATATTCACATTGGGCTGATTTGGAATACGATTTGACATGTCAAATCGCATTCCAAAATCAGAGCCTATTGGAATACATCGGGGCAAGATCAGACACCTTCCCCACCGAAAATCCTCTGGCTTACTGGGTTTTGAGGATGGATTACTGGCCAGAGTTTGCACAGTATGCAATTGAGCTACTGGCTTGTCCTGCATCCAGCATTCTTTCAGAACGCACATTCAGTGCTGCTGGAGGCTTTGTGACCGATCACAGGGTGCGCCTCTCCACCGACTCAGTCGATCGACTGACCTGTATAAAAATGAATCAGGCTTGGATCACCACCAAGCACCTGATGCTGATGTAACTGAATAATTTTTTTGAAATGTCAGATCCCTTGGAGACTGCCTATGCTGATGCTGAGTGACTATCCTGTTCTGCTGACTGAATATCCTTCTCAATGATCTTGCTGATAGCTTGTAAGAACATTGTCGATTTCGGGCACCGCCACCAGTGGCTAAGGCCCAATTTTTCTGCCCATGTTCAACAGGGGCGTGTAATTTATAATTTTTGATGCAATAGTTTGCAGCAGGCTCTTTGCTGTGCTACAACTAGAGTATCTGCGGGGGTGGCAGTGTTGTGGCACCAGCACCAGTGCCCAAGGCCCAATTTTTCTGCCCCTGCTCAACAGGGGTGCGTAATTACAATTCTTGATCTAATATTTCACAGCAGGGTGTTCCAGCGGCCACCAAGACTAACTGTGAGGGGTTGCAGTGTTGTCGCAACACCAAACACCCAGGGCCCAAATTTCTGCAGCGTATATACGGCAGGCTCCTACTTTAAAACATCCAACTTACAAACGACTCCTACTTGCAAACGGAAGGAGACAACAGGAAGTGAGAGGAAATCTACCCCTAGGAAGGGAAATTCTCTTCTGTAAAAGGTGTCTCTTGTCCACTGATGCTTTATCACAATCCTTGTTTCACAAAAAAAAATATATTTTTTTCAAAAAATCATTTGTCTTTGGGACAGAAAGTGAGGTGCAATCTTCTGAACAGATGCACACAGACAGCAAAACAAATGTTACAGGGGTGATAACCCTTCTCTATGTTTTCAGAAAGGTTAAAAAAAAAGATTCTATGGCTGAAGCGGAAGCAACACTTTAAAGAAGTACCAGTTAAAAAATACAAACAGATTCTACTTAACAACAAACCTACAGTCTCTGTCTTGTTTGCACCACCTGTATACTGCTGTTCAACGTATATAGAGCCAAAAGGGGCTTGTAATGACCTGGGGGAGGGGGCGGGGAAACCCATGCTATTTTTATCAGTGATTTTCATCCATATTGCAGGGACCAGACATTATATTAAAGCCACAAGCAGTTTTAAATTAATTACCTTTTTCTTATAGTAATCTCATTTTGTGCAGGGACAGTTCTAAACACGTGCCACTACTATAGACACCTAGCAGGTACGATATTTAAAGGATTTTTTCTTTTTTTTTTCACTTTAAGCTTCATTAAAATCGCTGCTCCAGAAAAAAACTACGTTTTTTAAAACTTTTTTTTTTCCCATCGATACATGTTCCCTGGGGCAAGACCCGGGTTCTCAAAGACGTTTTCAGACAATAACTTGCATATGGGGCATTAAAATGAGCACTTTTGAAATCAAACGCTCGAGTCCCATTGACGTTAATGGGGTTCTAAATTTTGCGTGAACGGTCCGTCCGTTTGAAGGTTATGGTGCGAACCGAACGCGGGGGTGTTCGGCTCATCCCTACAGCACAGCATTATGTTGTGTTTGGCCATGCTTTTTCCACACTGGATTGAGATTTTGTGTCATACACCTGTATACATTTTTTTGTGAGCATCTATTTGGCGGTATGTTTTATTTTTACAATAAACCTTTGGCAAAGCACTAGACATGTGTGCAATCCTGTGTGCTCTTTCACAGATGTCTAGTAGATTCCCCAATATGAGGAGGGCTGCATCGACGATTCATACCTGAAGGGCGTTATTCCATTGCTTTTGATAATCCACTGCACAAGTACTAAGTCTGAACCCTATGTACTGGAAGGGTTTATGTGTTTTGTGTAATTCCAGTTTTTATTAAAAGTCTGCCATTAGGCCTCATTCACACAGGTTTACCTATTTATACAAGGGCCGCCTTTTCGCACACAGGTATTCTGTGCTTTTAAATGCAGGCAGTCCCATTCATATCTATTGGGATGCATCAGTTGTTTTTTCCTGAACGCAAACTGTCAGCGTTTGGGAGATGCGCATCTGCGTGGCTGTCATATTAGGACTAGTGACTGTGTCTGTGCAGCCACTGAACAACAGACATAAATGGCTCTGCCTGCATGCATATGCATGGAACAACTGTACATCCCGTGCAGGCAAAGACAGCCCTTTGCACAGGTGTATGGCTAGGAATGCTCATGTGAATTCTTTCTGCAAAGGCTAGTAAGAGTGAAGGCAGAACTTCTGATCACCATAGTTACTTCGAACCATTTAAAGAAAGTATTAAAACAACTGACAGCAGGGAACTAACATTTTCTAAAGGAATAATCAGCAATGAAATGCTATATATTTTTCTCAACATGAGTTTCCACTAGACACTGGACTTCATATTAGCTGCAACTGCAAGAAAATGTGTTAACTAATTCTATTTATTGATTTCAACAGCTCCATAATTTAAATAATATCCAAGTTTAATTATATAATGGAGCTGCTCTTTAATTTTGTGACAGACCTTTTTCTTTTGATGAGTACCTTAAAGTAAATCTAAAACATGTTTTTTTTTATTTAGCTTTGGATAGAGCAAGACTATGGTTAGAAATTCTGACATTGTTTTTTTTTTAAATTATTATCATTATTATTATTTTCTGTATTTGTCCTATTAGTGGGGGTTCCCCTTCACTTCCTGTCCTGGAGACACAACAGTAAGGGGAAGAAAATTTCCCCCTTAAGCCTGGTACACAAAGGCTGCATATCGTCCAGTATCGGCGGGTTCAACAGAAAGCAGCTGGAATTCAGCCCGTTTGTACAGTAGCCTGTCTGGCTTCTGTTGAACAGGCATACTAGAAAAACAGCTGCGAGCCAGTGGCTACAAGCTCTGACTGGTGTGTTCTGGTGGGGGCAGTCCCCCTGTCAGAACACAATAGCTTAGCTAGGAGATCACTCTACTAACATCGTATAATTAGTACAATAACCACCTCTGGGTTTTTCGTTCAGCATGCTGGGTTATACTAAAAAAACTTTCAGTGTGTACTGGGCTTTAGACAGTTGTCACTGCAATAGGTGTTCCCATTGAAGGATTTTCCCTAACAGCCTGTATCAGTGACAACTGTAAAATGCTGGATTTTCTTTCACTGTATGTCCGAGAAAGAGGAAGAAAGAGAATGTTTTATTTAAACATTATGGCTTTAGATACACTAGACAAAGTCTAGCATTTCATGTTTAACCTGGTTGCCATCACTCCTTATGTATATTAATGTGTTCTTTTTATAAAACTGTTCACTGCTGACCAAAGTCTGCATTATGCAAGTGAAACACAAAGTCACATCCTACACAGTTCACATGTCCTTTTGCTTATCTTGAGTTGCAAGTCTGATGATTATTATACTGCATCTGTTATTAAGATAACAATCTTTTTACAGTAAGCTAATTTTACATTATCAGATTACGTATGAATGTTTTATTATTGGTCATGTAAAGATAATAGACTCACCTCAGATAATAAAAAAAACTCAGATATACCTTGAGATAATAAGTGTCTAGATATTATTTGAGACTTGTCAAAGAAAGGGTGCAAAAAAAGCTCTATAAACACTGACCATGTAGCTCAAGACAGAACATGGTTGGGTGTTTACAGATTCACCGTACAATGGGGAAAATAATTATTGGATCCTCTGCAGAGTTTGTAGGTTTGCCCATTTTATCCTAGGTGTATTTTAATTGATAGAGACAGAAAATAAACCCAACAACCCACAAAAAACACTTGATACAAATATTATAAATTGAGTTTCAGTTCAGTGAGTAAAATAAGAATTTGATTCTCAAGCACAACACGACTTACTACTTGGTGGAGAAACCCTTGTTGGCAAGCACAGAGGGAAGACGTTTCTTGTAGTGGGTTACCAGGTTTGCATACACCTCAGGAGGGATTTTGGTCCACTTATCTTTACAGATCTTCTCTAAATCTTTAAGGTTTCCTGGCTGTCGCTGGGAAACTCGAAGTTTCAGCTCCCTCCATACATTTTCAATAGGACTAAGGGCCACTTCATGACATTAATGTGCTTCTTCTTGAGCCACTCCTTTGTTGCCTTGGCGGTATGTTTTGGGTCATTGTCATGCTGAAAGACCCACTTACGACCCATCTACAGTGTTCTAAATGAGGGAAGAAGATTCTCATCCAAGATTTTACAATACATGGCCCTGTCCATTGGTCCCTCAATGCGGCAAAGTTGACCCGTACCTTTAGCAGAGAAACAGCCCCAAAGCATCATGTTTTCACCTCCATGCTTGACTGTAGGGATGGTGTTCTTAGCGCCATAGTCAGTATTTTTCTTTCTCCAAACACAGCAAGTCCAGGTAATGCCAAAGAGCTACATTTTGGTCTCATGTGACCACAGTACTTTCTCCCAATACTTCTCTGAATCATTTAGATGTTCATTGACAGACTTCAGATGGACCTGTACATGTGCCTTCTTGAGAAGGGGGACCTTGAGGACTCTGCAGGATTTCAAGCTATGCCAGCGTATTGTGTTACCAATGGTTTGTTTGGTGACTGTGGTCCCAACTACCTTGAGATCATTCACAAGCTCTTTCTGTGCAGTTCCTGGGCTGATCACTCACTTTTCTTATGATCATCCTTACCCCATGAGGCAATGTATTGCATGGAGCTTCAGGCCGAGGGTCATTATTGGTTAATTAGTATTTATTCCATTTGCAAATAATCGCTGTCTCCTTCTCACCAAGCTTTTTTCTGATGGCCCTGTAGCCCATTCCAGCCTTGTGCAGGTCTACAATCTTGTCCCTGGTGTCATATGACAGCTCTTTGGTATTGCCCATGATGGTGGGTTTGAATAGAAGAAAGATTCTGTGGACAGGTGTCTATTATACACATAACGAGTTGTCATTAGGTGCACCTTCTTTAAAATTGACAGGACTAATCTGTGTACCACATGAGCACATACTGTAGCCAGCCTGTGGGAGCCAGAATTATTGTTGGTTAGTAGGTGATAAAATACTTGTTTTACCCACTGAACTGCAACTCAATTTATAACATTTGTATCATGTGTTTTTTTGGATTTATGATTGATATTCTGCCTCTATCAATTAAAATACACAGATGATAAAAAATAGGATTTTTATAACAGCTTACCTGTAAAATCCTTTTCTTGGATTACATCACAGGACACAGAGAAGCATAGTAATTAGTATGTGGGTTATAGAGTCTACCTTCAGGTGATGGACACTGGCATGCCCTTAAAGTGGTAGTATACTCTATACTACCACTTTCACTCACAGGTAAGCCTATAATAAGGCTTACCTGTAAGTATAAAGAATATCTACTAAACCTGTACGGTTTAGGAGATATTCCCTCCGCAATGCACCACTGATCTCACTCAGCGTGGACCAGGTAGGTGCTCTTCACCTTGTTCCGAGGTAAGTATTTCATAATCAGCTAGTATGCGGTGCATACTAGCTGATTATGCCTTTTGCCTTTCAGGTGGGAAAAAAAAAATTCAATAGCGAATATACAACCGCTTTAAGGCAGGAAGTTCCCTCCCCTATATAACCCCTCCCATATCGGGAGTACCTCAGTTTTGTAGCAAGCAATAAGTGTCCCAATTTCTCCATCAAGAGGGGCGGGAGCTCTGTGTCCCGTGATCTACTCCAAGAAAAGGATTTTACAGGTAAGACGTTTTAAAAATTGTATTCCTTTCTCGTACATCACGGGACACAGAGCAGCATAGTAATTACTATGTGGGACATCCCAAATCAATGCTATTGAGGGGAGGGAGACCCCAAAAAATAAGCCGGGCGCCATCAGACATGAGGAATCAAACTGCACCCTGCAGCACACTGCGCCCAAAGGCGACTTCCTTTATTCTATGGAGGCTTTTTAAATCCAGCATGGATCCCTCCAGTGGAGCTCCTTAGAGCACATGTTCACTCGTGATAGACACTGGCAAAAAAACGGAGGTACTCCCGGAATGGGAGGGGTTATATAGGGGAGGGAACTTCCTGCCTTAAGGGCGTGCCAGTGTCCATTACCTGAAGGTAGACTCTATAACCCACATAGTAATTACTATGCTGCTCTGTGTCCCGTGATGTACGAGAAAGAAATTAAAGACCCCTAATTTCTTTGTAAGTGGGCAAACGTATAAAATATGCAGGGGATCAAATAATTATTTTCCCCACTGTATATACTAAAATTCAATTTGCAAATTGAACAGCCTCTACACCTTTTGAAAATCACAATAGGAACTTTTAAACCAGAACCTTAATGAACATAAGGCTATAATGCCACATATTTGTTTGCCCTGCCTGTTAACTCTCTGTGTGCTTATGCAATCATCTTTTGAGAATGAAAACCAATCTTTAAGGCTGCACATCAATACTTCTCATAAGCATTCATAGTTTGCCAATGAAAAAAGATTAATAGACTGTTATTTAGGAAAACAGGGAAAGGTAAAAGTGCAATAGCAATCTACTTCTAGCAGGCTTGAGAATGAGCACTAACATCTAAGGTTATTTGAAGCAGACACATACTGTATATAAATATATGCATTAAATGTCAATTGGGGTTTGTGACCGACCATCAAGTTGGAAGCAGCGTTCTGAGAGCGCTCCATAGCTGCTCGCCACATCCATCCAGTAATCCAGGGAATCGACTGCTGCTGTGCCTCCCTGCCTTGTGCTATCCTCCCCTACCATCATTATGGTTAAGATTGGGCTGAGAGACTGGCTAAATTTGGAAAAAAGCTTAAAGGAGTTGTAAAGGAAACATTTTTTTTTGCTGAAATGAATGTTTGCAGGGTATAGAGACATAATAGTTAACTGATTCCTTTTAAAAATGATAAAAAATAGATAAAAATCAATCATATAATGTGCCTGCACTTTCAGTTTCGTTTTTTCTGTTTCCTGCCTCTCTGATGTACAGAGCCAGAGAGCCAATATAGGGCAGTGATGGTTTGTAAAACCAAACTGGGTTGGTGCCCAGGGGTTTTACACACACCTCCTTGATTAGCAACCACAGTGAGAAATCTCCCAGTGCTGTGGTTATCAGGAAACAGACAACCATGAAGTGTGGAGATCAGAAAGGAATTACAGCAACACCAAAGAAAAAAAAAAAAGAACAATGAGGACATGAAAACAGCACTGCATTAAGGTAAAGAAAGCTATTTAGCTAAGATTTTTTTTTCCTTTAGTGACCCTTTAATAGCAGTTTTCAACCCCACCCTCACCTGGGACACAACAGATTCTGGATTTAGGGGAGACTGAAGGTAATTGTATCTGACATGCACCCACAGACA
The DNA here is from genome assembly GCA_029574335.1 of Rana kukunoris. NCBI lineage: Eukaryota > Metazoa > Chordata > Amphibia > Anura > Ranidae > Rana > Rana kukunoris. The sequence continues at coordinate 216,896,693 of CM056050.1, read as the reverse complement.
CGGCTGTTGAGCCCTCCTTTTAACAAATTATTGGGGCCATAAAATATTGTCAGTTATTGCTGACACAGCAGATTGAAACAGTATGGGTGGACATCTTTTTGTCGAAATGCAATGCACACAAAGTCAGGAGGATAGTTCAGGAGGCAGAAGAAAGAATTAGCACTCTGGAAGACTCTGTTCAGCCCTTGACTGCAGACCTCATTACTTCCAAACAAGACATCACAGCCTATGTTGATACATCAAGTGATTTTAGAGACTGGTAATGGCAAAGATAAGATTTGTCTACTGGGATTTCCTGAGTGTGCAGAGGAGAGGAATACTGGGTTCTTTATTAAAAAATAGTTTAGCGATATTATGGATGAGCAATCTTTCTGTAAACTGTTTGCAGCTATAGCCATGATCCTGGCACAATTTTTTTCAGCTTGTAAAGGCGATCGGAGTGGTTATGCAGCCATTCAATCCCTTTTATAGGCAGCGGACCCTCCTCCTGCCACTGTTACTGGGCTCTTAAATCCGATCAGGGAGCCTGGTACCGATGCAACCAGTCAGTTCGCATTCACCATAAAAAGTGGAAAGAATGGAAGTACTTTTTCCACTTCTGTGACATCAGAACCCGGAAACATCAAAATTGGCCCGGTTTTGAAGTGATTAAAAGAAGAGGGCAGGCCCAGACTGGCCATAGGGCACACTGGGCTTTTTTACCCGATGGGCCGGGGCCATTGGGCTGTATGTTCTTACAAGCGAGCTCTAGAGGGTGAGGGTGAGTCTGGGCTTGCTGGAGGCCATTCAGTGCTTAACCGAGCCACAGACCATTGAGCAGCCGCTGAAGGTGATGAGAGTAGGGGCCGGCGGACTGTTTGTATCCTCATCGACCTGTGTATGTTCGGGGACAGCACTGGGGCTGGCCAAGGGCACTCGCACAGAGGTGGAGGCAGGAGGAGACCAACAATCTGGTTGAGAACTGGGCCAACGGGCCATTTGTTGAGGTGGTGCTAGGGAAGCATGGTGAGGATCACCCCAAGTGTCAGAGCAACATGCCCTTTACTCAGACCACATAATGGCTTCTCCTTTAAAATCTGCTGATGTGGGTATTTTCTCTTCAGATAAGAAACTAAATTGACACTTCAGCTATTGGCACTTTTGACACCCAGTGACATTGTTGTGTTTAATAAAAACCTAATTTGTGAATCTGCCCTTCTCTAACTGTATAGAAAGAAGTTAGTTTGAGCTTAATAACCAAGATGGCTTAACTTTCTTTCTAGAGCTCCTTCTTTTTGGTTTAGTGACAGTGTCTGATGATTGATTGCCAAATAGTAACAATGCCAACTTGCCACTAACCTTTTTGTTTAACTGGCAAACTTTGACAGAATTTACAAAGTAAACTTGAAACTATTGAGACCAAAAAGAATCTGATAGGAAATGCCTGGATTTCCTGCTGCATTTAAAGTATAAGTTCACCTTTGGGAGCATGTTACACCTGACCTTAGACACATAATTGAGGTTTAACATGCTCTTTCAAACCCCCCCCCCCCTTTTTGTTCCTCTCCTGTGACAGCCGGTAGGAGTTCACCTTGTACCCGCTGTCACAATTTAAAAATAGTGTAGCTATACAGGGCTCAGCCCACACAGCCGCGTCATTCAGTCACAGCAGTAGGCTTTAAATCCTCAATGAACTGTGAGGGTGCTGGTGGGCGCTCTTGTAGTTCATTGAGCTTCTTGCTCTTCAGGAGCTCTCAGCCCGTACTTCCCGTATATGGATTCATTTACATAATTCCAAATGATTGATGAATTACAGTGACTGCAGCAGGCTAAATATAACTAAAAGTCATTGTAAAACCGATAGTTGTCATTATTTGTAATTTGTTTTTTAATGGGTTGCTCTGTATAAAAAGCCCAGGCCTATTATTTATCCCAGTCAGGGCCTGGAAGAGGGGATGCTACACAATAGTAAACACCAGTTTCAACATTTTTTTTTCTAAAAATTGTACATTTTCTCAGTTTAAACATTTTTGATGTGTAGAAAAGGAAGAAAGTGGCTGCACGCTGGTCCTGTTTTGCCTGTCTGGCATGCAACAATAGACTTTTTTCAAGCAAACATCTCTTTCCAGTGTACAGCCACTTGCTTCCTTCTCTACACATTCTATCAATGGTGGTGAGCTGGGGCAGGCACCTAGTGAGATGTTGCACCTCAATGGCCCGAGCGTTGTACTCTTTTTAATTTGGACAGTACCCCAACTTTTTTCGAATTGAGGTTGTATATGACAAAGGTAAATTTCAAACCTCTGGACTATGCCCTCCTACCCAGTAAAAAAAAAATATTTTCAAGTATATGTGCGATAGGTATGCTGCTGTAGGCCAATTTGCCTCCACACTATCACCCTATTTTTTTTTTTTACCGTCTTGGGGAGATACTTTTACAACTTAGGTAATTTCATAGAATGTACTTCACACCACTGAGACTATTCAAAATGGGTAAATGAACCATGCCTATTTGTCACGAATGTCAAGGAATGGAGGGTGATTTGTTGCATATGATATGAAGCCGTCGTGAAATTAGACCTGTTTGTCATGGAATTCATGTTTTATAGCCTCTGCATTCCTAATGTCTGCAACTCCAAACAATGTTTGTTGGGTCTTCTGGGAAAATTTGTATGAGCTCTGTCAAAAAAGCAATAATCCTCTCCTTATCGATTATCAGGAAGGCCATTTTATTGGGTGTGTTGTATCCTATAATTTAGCAATTGTGTATTGTATATTAAATGATCGAAGTAATGGATTGTAATCTATATCTCTAAATGTGCTTTAAGGGGGGTCTTACCTCCCCTAGAGCCATCAGTGTTTAAAATTTCACAACTTCTTGTTAGTTATTTTACTTAATTTTGCTGTATGACAAAACTTGTATTGCAATATTATGTCTTATATCCTGATCAGTGCATTATGTTCATGTTCTGAATCATCCGATTATATTGCTGACATAAAAGTTGAATTTAAAAATGCCACATTTAACACAAATATTGGAGATTTCTCATTGAAAGATATAGTCGTGGAAGTGAATTAACTGAAATCAAATTTTAAGGCTGGGTTCATACTGCGTGTGGCCGTGGGGCAAAGCAGGGGATCCGGTGCACTCCCGTTCACCGTTTCAGGTCCAAAATGTATGCTGAATTTAAACCTGAAACCAAGTCAAAGACACACAGGACTCTTCTGCTGTACACTCTGAGGCTGCCCCAGAGATGTGTGAACTGGCTCTATTGAGAGTCGGTCACACTCTCCTGTCATCCAATTCACAATAGTGTGAACCCAAGCCTTAGAAAAAAACATGTTCTAAGGGACTATGTATCCTGCCACTGCAGATCCCTTTAAGGCTGAAAGTATGTCCATGTAACAGTCTGACTGCACGGCTTCTGTATGTAAAGGTAAGGTTATTTGGTACATATACTGTATTTACTGCATAAGCTATGTTTTTCAATAAAACATCAGCTGACTGGTTATTGGGAGAACACACTAAAGGAAAATTACCCAAAACAATGAAGCAACATTTATACTATATGAAGTATGTGTTTAAAAAGAACCGACGTTTACAGCACCAAGAATGTGTAATATATATATATATTCATGCTGTATATATATTTATTTTACATGCTCATTTTAACAAAAGATAAAAAACAAAGAGCCTTATGGCAAGAGGTCAATGACCGTTATTTTGTGCGATTACTGAGTTTGTAGATATGGAAAAGAGTTATATTGGCATCTGCCCATGATAAGCTGCTGATGTTGGTTTTCCTTGCCCTGTATATGGTTGATTTATGCGATTCTGTTCTTTCTTTTTTTTTTTATTTCCACTTCAGACTCCACCAAAAGAAAGCAGCGAGACTTGCTCACGGTCCATCTGCCCACAACGTCTCTTCCATGGTTTCGCATCATACGTGTTTTTTTTTATCTTTATTGTTTCTTATTTCTTTTACTTTTTTTATTATTATTATTATTATTTTTTTATTTTACGAATCAAAACAAAAAAGGGGATTGTTAATATATCTGTCCTTGTGGAAATTGATTCCCTTTTTTTTCTAATCTCCCCCCAATATTTTCTGATTTTGGGGCATGTCCACCAAATGTGGGCCATGGATCCCACTTCCCCACAGCCCCTCCAACACAACTGTGAGGCAGTTCCTGAAAACGTAGGTACTTTATCCGGTGTAAGGTACCAACGCACCAGGAATTTATAATTTAATTCCATGGTATTATTGTCTACCGACGTCGCATGAACTCTCGTTATTAGCCGAGTGATCTCGTACTCATTAACACTTGAACTCAACTCTTCCTCCCATTTCTTAATGTATGGTGGGATGTTCTGTGATCTTTTGATTCGTTTAGAATCTTATAGACCTTAGAAATTGTCCCCTTTTCGGCCTTCTCCTCACATCATTTTTCAAGAGGCCGAAGATTTGTTTCTGTTCTAATCGGTTGGGGGAGACTTTCAAAAAAATGTTTTAATTGCGCATACTGCCATTCATTAATCAACATAGTTTTTATGTTTTAGTTCCTGAATTGTTAGCAGCCCATTTAGCTTCATGACGTCTCTTAATTGAGTATTATCTTGAATTATCCATTTGCCAAACCTTTTTGTTCCCCTGGTGGAAAAAATTTTGTATCAGTTAAGGGTGTGAGTGGTGAGTTATAATCCCATTTTTCTTTCTTGTGCACTTGATCCTATAATTTTAATGCGTGTCTCGTGATATTGTGAGCTTCAAAACTAATTTCTCTGTAATGTGCCGGAACCCATATTAATTTCCCCAGTCCTCTCTTTTTTGTTCTATTCACGGAGATGATCTCATTGCTCTTTTTCAATTTAAATAAATATCTTTTTGTGAAAAAAATATATTTATAGAAACTTTATATATTTATAGTTCTTATGTTGTGTATAACAATTGCCAACATTGTAAACATAACATTCCAGTTCCGGTTCTATGTTTAACAACCTACCTGAGGCTGGGTTCACACTATTCCAGGTGGTTGCGGGTGCAGGAATTTCACCTGCTCCTGGACCCACAAGCACCTGCAGCCAAAATGTGCTGCTCTTTAAAAAACGCACAGGGACAGTGTGTTTGCAGGTGTGGGGACTGCAGGGAAATCACATGATGCATAAGCACCATGCAATTTCCTGGCCACTGTGTTTTCAAGATGCTGCAGGATTAGGTTTAATTTTGGCTGTTCCTGCGTAAAATGCAGCCACAGCAGCTTATTCAAATTAATGGGCTGCCTTGCCTGTGCAATACTGTGAACCTAGCCTAAGCCTTAAAACTGTTTATTTTGTAATAAAAACACTTGTCAAGCTTCACAGTTAGATATAAGCAGCAATAGTCACCTACCTTAAAGAAGTCAAAGAAAGATATAGGTTGTACAATAGGGCCATAGAGGCTCTCGTCATGTTTGAAGAAAAAAAAGTGTGTGAAAGCAGCATCTATTAGGTCTGGATGTTTTCTGCTCATCTTCACCAGCTCCAGCCTCTCTTTACAACTGTCTCGACCTCTCCAAAAAGCTGTATTGTTTTTCTCTTCCCATTTTGGGCCAGTGTTTCCCTGGACAGAAGTCATGTCTAGACTCACCCTGTGCAAAATAAAACCATTCATGAATGAAATGTCCAAAAACACCACAAAGAATTCAGTCAGCGCAGCCCAGAAGTGACAAACAATTAAAATTTGCAAGCTGAACACCAAGGGTAATTTCACAAAGCCCCACAAGGCAATACTATAAAACAAACAAATATACATACGACAGTATCAGCATATTATTTTTAAAACCGTCCAAAGCACAATAGGAATATGCCCTTGAATGATAGTATATTCCCTGTGATGAAATTTCAGATGCACCAATAACTTAGGTAAATGAGCCCACCACCAGCACACATATTGCTCGCTCACTTTAAGGCATTGGCCTTTGAGCCAACAGGATGGTCAATAAGCACATGCTCCCACTAACAGCGGATGAGTAATGTCAGGTGCAAATCGTCCTGATAGTCCAGATGATCACAGCCGACCCGATCAGGCGCTTTTTGTCCGCTAGTGGGGCGCTTTAACCCCCACTAGCGGCTGATGAAGGGGTTAATAGCACCCGCAAATTGCTTTGCAGACGCTTCAGCAGTGCTGCCCATTGATTTCAATAAGCAGGGTGTTTTGGGAGTGGTGTATACACCATATCTCCTAAAGCACCCTAAAGATGCCCCAAAATGCTGCTTGCAGGATTTTTTTTTTTAACATCCCGCAAGTACACCGATCCAGTGTGAAAGCACTCAGGCTTTCACACTGGAGTGACAGGAGAGACACTTTACAGGCACTATTTTTAACGCTAAAATGCCTGTAAAGCGCCTCAGTGTGAAAGTAGACTAAGTATTCTTTTACAGCCACCATGTCAGGATTTTTTCCGCTTAATCAGCGCTGCAGGGAAGTCTCCTAGCTATCAGAATACACGATTTTAGGGCATTAAGAAAACATCCTCAAAACTCCCCTGCTAGTAAACTGTTAAAAATATCCATGTGTACATGGACACATAGGATAACATTAGGGGAGTTCATGGGCAGAAAAAAAAAAAACGACTAAACTCACAAAAACAGTATTTTTGTACTCACCGTAAAACCCATTTTTCTGAGTTCATGGATGGACACACCAGCAATTGACCTTAGGGTATTATCCTCCCTTTTAGGAGATTAACACTTGACATGTTTTCTGCCTAGTCAAACACTCCACACAGTTCAGTACCTCCCAGGGGGCGGTTCCCCCGGGTACATCCCTCACACTCTGCTCGGCAGCTCCAGTTCGTAAACAAGCAGTACAAACAAAGGAGGGGTGGGTGCTGTGTCCGTCCATGAACTCAGAGAAATGGATTTTACGGTGAGTACAAAAATCCTATTTTCTCTTCCGTTCATGGAGCAGCAATTGACCTTAGGGACGTCCCCAAGCAGTGTCAAATATCGAGGGGTGGGAAAACACAGCAAACCAGCTTCATCCCAAACAAACCAGAGTTCCTCAACGGAGGAACTTCAACCTGAAACAGTCGCCTGCAAAACCTTGTGGCCAAAGGAGGCATCCGAAGATGTGCTCGCATCCACCTTGCAACACTTTGAGAAGGAGTGGACTGACGACCAGGTCGCTGCCTTACGCACCTGTAAAACAGACGCTTGATGGCGGAAAGCCCAAGAGGCACCAATCACCCTGGTCGAATGCCCTGTAACCGAGAAGCGGGGCGCCCGCCCATTTAGGGCATAGGCCTGAAGCACGACCTGTCTGATCCACCCAGAAATGGTGGCCGACGAAACCGCCAGACCCCTTTTTAGGACCAGTCACAAACAGAGAATCCAACCTCCGAAATGGAGCCATAGCAGACAGGTACACGCGTAGGGCTCGAACCACGTCCAAGGAATGCAACGTGGCCTCCATTGGGTTCGCCAGCCGAGGACATAAGGATGGAAGAACAATGTCCTCATTAATGTGAAAGTCAGAAACAACCTTAGGAAGAAAAGACGGCTGCGGCCGCAGCACCACCTTATCCCTGTGGACGACCAAGTAAGGGGCCTTGCAAGACAAGGCCGCCAGTTCAGAAACCCATCTGACCGATGTAATTGCCACCAGAAAAACCACCTTCTGGGAAACAGTCAGTAAAGGGATTTTTCGAATGTCCTCAAAGTGGAGACTTTTGAAGTACCAAAAGGACTAAATTCAAGTCCCATGGAGGCAGTGGAGGACACACAGGGGGGGCCACATGTCGAACCCGCTGCACAAATGTACGCACCAGAGAGTGCACCGCCAAGGGTCGCTGAAAAGGAAACAGCCAAGGCCGAAATCTGCCCCTTAATCGTACTTAAGGCGAGAGCCTGATCCACTCCATGCTGTAAGAACAGCAGAATCCGGGACATCACGTATTCACGGGGGTGCCAATTCATCTCCTCAATCATAGAGATGTAAGCCTTCCACGTACGATGGTAAATCTTCCGTTAAGTAGGCTTCCGCGCCCGCAGCATGGTAGAGAGTACCAAATCCGACAGACCTCAGTCCCTTAGCACCTGGCTTCCAATAGCCACGCCGTTAAAGCCAACGACTGTAAAGCAGGATGAAAGATAGGACCCTGCGACAGAAGGTCCTCTTGTATTGGCAGGCACCACAAAAAATATGCCACCAGACACACAAAATCTGCGTACCGGGGACGGCGAGGCCAATCTGGAGCAATTAGGATTGTTGGTATCCCCTCGGCTTCCACTCTGCGCAGCAGACGAGGAAGAAGCGCCAGAGGAGGGCAGGCATAGATTAGGCGATAGTGACCCCGTGGTGCCACCAACGCGTCTGACGCATCCGCCCACGGGTCTCTTTGACCTGGCCACAAATCGTGATGCCTTCCGATTGAGTCGGGACGCCAGAAGATCTGTCTGGATGTCCCATTTCAGACACAGACTCTGAAACACATCCAGGTGTATCGGCCATACTCTTTGGTCTAGCGTTTGGCGACATAGATAGTCCGCCTGCCAGTTCTTTACGCCCGGAATGTAAACGGACAAAAATAACGCTCCGTTCTGTCCGCCGCTGCAGCCAAGCTCCGTGTGCCCCCTTGATTGACATACGCCACAGCCATGGCTTTGTTCGACTGAATCCCGACTGGGCAGACCTGAAGTCTCAGAGACCACTTAGAGAGGCACAGCCTGATTGGCCGGAGTTCCAGGACATTGATTGGCAGGTGGGACTCTTCCCGAGTCCAGCGCCCCTGGGCTGACTGAACACCCCAGACACCCCCTCACCCGGAGAGACTGGCATCCGTCGTGACCACTGTCCAATGGCACGGCAGGACCGACTTCCCGGCCCAAAGCACCGGAGATGTCAGCCACCAGACTAGGGACTCATCCGGACTTGGTGATCCAGAGACGAAAGGAGCTTGTCCCAATGCGACAGAATTTCTCTCTGTAACACACAAGTGTGAAATTGAGCATACGGCACAGCCTCGAAGGAGGCCACCATCAGACCCAGAAATTGCATGCAAAAGCAAAGAGACGACCACTTCTGGGATGCCAACTGCCTCACCACAGTTAGCAGTGGCTGTAGGTTTTCCGAGGTAAGAAAACAATCCTGCTTCCGAGGAATCTAGGACCAACCCCAGGTATTCCAGACACTGAGACGGTACCAACACCGACTTCTGAACATTTACCAGTCAACCGAATTCCCGGAGAGTCTGGCAGGTGATAGACACATCCACCTCTAACTCTGAGCTTGAAGGAGCTCTAAGAAGAAGATCGTCCAGGTATCCTACAATAGCCAGAATCTGAGCGAGCACCTTGGTGAAAACCCTGAAGAAACTCCCGGTGCCAACATCAGACCAAAGGGGGAGAGCCACCAGTTTGCAGTGCTCAACCCAGACTGCAAACGGCAGAAACCTCCAATGCCTGACGTCCAATTCCCCGGACGTAGTGCAGCGACCACAAAGTGACAAGCTGCCATCCTGAACCTTCGTGCCATCACAACGCTGTTGAGGGGTCGGTCCGATCCTGGATCCCAAGACCCTCCCTTCTCTGAAGCTACCAACAGATCGTAGATGCCTTGGAAACCGAAGAGCCAAATGCCCGGACACCAATCCCTGCGCTGAGCAGGTCCTGCACAGCCGCAAGAAGGCGGCCCGGTAGCCAGAAGGGAATGAAGGTCGGAGGAAAAAAGAATCAGTTTTTCAGGCGGACAAGAGAAAAAACTCCATCACGCACGCAGATGAAACCACTTCACAGACCCACTGGGCAGAAGCAGTGAGGTCCACCGAGCTGCAAAACTCACAAGGACGACCCTCCCACCCCATAGACGGATGGGGGCAAAACCTCTGTCGCCGCACTTTGCTCGCAGCCATGTTTTCTTGCGAGAAACAGGGATACTGTAGTCCCATAGCGGGCACCCTGTCAGCCTAGGAACGCAAGCTCTGGGCCCAGCGGAAGGAAAGGAACCACCGTGAGCGAAAAAAAAGGAGGGACCTGGCCTACGTCGTGGCACCATACCTTTTTGGAATCTGAGGGATCACCGTGCTCTCACCCCAAATGACATTTTTTGTAATGTCATTCGTCGAGGCTCCAGAAGCCTCGAACCCTGGTAGGGCAATCTGCCAGTGCCTTGGACGTCTGGTCCGCAGACCAGCATTTCAGGAAAATCATGCGGCGTAGCCCCACCGCAGATACAGGTGTACTGGACAGCCAGGGAGCAGTATCTAAGGTCGCATTGCAGACATACTTAAGGCCATGCACCAACTGGTCCGCTGTCATGCAGACCAGAGAAGCCAGTTGCTATTCCAAACATGGTGCAGCAATCTTTGCCCCTTAAGGGAGCATCGTGACACCAGGGTCGGGACCAACAGTAGCCGCAACACCGACCACAATACCAAGAACAAGGTACGGCCACCGCCTGGGACCAGCCTGTCTGCAGGATGCTTAAACAGGGGTCCCTTGTGTTTAATCCCCTGGATAGATCTCCTCCCCATCGGAGGAGATGTCCATTTTTAGGAAAACACTGCTCCAGGTGATAACGGACAGCCATGCAATATTTTGGAACGCTGCGGCCGTACCCAGTTTTAGTATATACCTTACCAAATAAGCTAGGCAGGGAACCCAGCGGTGCGGGCTGGCTCGTGGGACCCAGAAGGAACCGGCACCCTAACAGATGCCCTCGCCGTATCCCCCATCTTATTGGGGTCCCGCACCTAGTAATAAGTGCTCCACCAGCGCCTATTTGCACTGACCCAGACACGGAAGAAACAGAGGAGCCATTCCACAAGGTCCTGGTCCGCATCTTCTGACATGTCAGAGCAGGGGACATATGCCACAGCAAGACCTGAGTCAGAGCTTCTCCCAGAAGGAGGAGGGGTCGTTTTTACCCCCTACACGCCCGCACATAAAAGTTCCAGGATGACTGACAAGGTGTCCATAGGCACCAAGTGTCGGGGCACCGGTTGTCACCACAGGGAGTGCTGACCACTTGCCTGACCTCCATAGGGACCAAGGTACACAACAAAATTCCACCTACTTGGCTGCTCCGACTGAGGGCCCCTCCGGAGGACTTACTGCACCGACCCAGGTAACTGCTGCACAGCGCCGCTGTCTGCTCTCCCCACATGCCTCACTGGCTGTGGTGTCTTCCTGTGCCGTTCGCGCTGTCCAGAATGACCGCTTCCACCGCTAGAGGCAAAGCTAGCTACCAGGAAATGGCCGCTGGGCGCCCTTGCATAAAAAAAACGCGCGGACTGCAAGAAAATGACCGCCGCTCCACCAGAAAAAAGGCGTCAGGCAATTCCAAAATGGCCACCGAAAACGGGGCTGAGGGGGAAGAAGCAAATGGCTGCGAACACACTGGGCCTCAGCATGGAGACCCCCCCATGGCACCAGACATCCCCACATATGGAGACCGGGCCCAGACACCCAGCACAGCCCCCCGCCAGGACATGGAGCCCCCCAGAGGACCCTGGTCAGTACACACAGGGAAAGACAGGGAGAGAAGAAAGGAAGGGTAGGAACCCCCTAATGGACCTTCTCGGGAATGCCCAGCCCGTTCAACCCTGCCAGAGCAGGGGGAACTGCTACTTACCCATCCTGCGACCACCGGCAGGCATCCCGGACATAATGTCTGCGCAGTTACGGCATGGCTGTTGGCCCGGCACACTGTGACACGGACATAGAGCCCGGTCATATGTGTGCCCTGGAGCGTATAGATCACCGGCCACCCCTGGAGCAACGGGGCATGTCGTGGACAGCCCAGCGCGTAGCCGGCACACGCTTGATGGCTGAACATGGGGGGGACTACAAGGATCGAGGATCCAGCCTGTCACCCAGTCGGCAGTTCATTGTAGATCTCTGGATCCAAAAATGCAGGAAAAAAAAAAAAGTGATTAAAAAAATAAATAAAAAAAAAACGGAAAAAAAGAAATCTCCAGAGCACATGGACCCAGAAGAGCCATGTCATCTCCTCACTAGGCAGAAAAAAACTGGAGCTGCAGAGCGTGAGGGATGTACCCGGGGCAACCGCCCCCTGGGAGGTACTGTAATTGTGTGGAGTGTTTATCACTTGACACACTGTTTTTTTCTGCCTAGTCAATCTCCTAAAAGGGAGGATAATACCCTAAGGTAATTTGCTGCTGTGTCCGTCCATGAACGGAAGAAAAAATTTGAGTTTAACAGTAGCTGTGTGTATGAGGCCTTTAGGTGATTTTAACAGAGTTTGGAGTTTAGGAGTTTGTTTATTTCATTGGCCGGAATGTTTATATCAATGGACAGAATAAATTAACGCTGAAGGCCTAAATGTGCCTACAGCTTATGCGCGTTTATGAACGTTCATCGTATTTTGTGGTCATAATTCCCACTTCTGAACACGATTTTAGGGTGTTCAGAAAACAGCATATAAACTCCTCTGCTGATAAAATGCTAGAAACGTCCATGTGTGTATGGATACATATACAGTATAATATAATAAAAATGGCCAAACTCACAAAAAATTGAGTTTAACAGCAGCAGTGTGCTTGAGGCCAAAATGTTTATAACGCCGATTTTTTCCTGTCGGGATAAACAACATTTACAAGAAACAAGTGTGTATGAAAATGACAGCAACTTTTTACTTTTACATGTTTCCTTTGATCACTTTGCCTTTTATTGATAAAAAAAGAAAGCCATTTGCCTACTGCACAAGCACAAGCTTATATTTACACACAGAAGTAAATAATTTACAATCTGAAGTTTTAAAAAGTTGAACTAAGCCTCAAAGCAGACAAAGTAAGTGTACATAAATGTAATCACTAAAATATCAAGCTACAAATATTTTTTAATGTGCAGCTTTCATTATATTACTACCTGCTAATCTGACCATGAAGGTCCTTGCTCAAGCACTTTGTTACAGATTAATGATACTCTGTCCCTGTCTTCCAATTATGTTTTTGGGTCATCACCCTACCACCAGGGACATGCAGTCAGGAGAGGGAGGTGAGGCAGGGCCTCACCTGCCATGAACATAAAAAAAAAAAAAAAAGGAGCTTCTAGGGTTGTAGCTCCACGATCTGGAGTCACAGAAAAAGTTTTTGGGCTCCTACGACCTATGGTTTTAGAGATACAAGGCTTCTTGCGCAGCCTGTCAGAAGCTACATACAGAGTGGCCAGGTTAAATACAAGCTGGCACACTCTGTTTGCAGCAGACTGAGAGGATGAGCTCACAGTGCCTCTCCTCACTTCTTGTCGGAGACACTGAGCTCAATGAACAGCTTGGAGTCTTGGACCAATGGTAAAGTACCATTGGACCCAGCAGTCCAATAAAAATGCTGCAGTGGAGGCACGCCCCACATGTACTAGGTACAGGAATACACGTTACCGCTTTGCTGCAGTTGCCTGCTGGGACTTCCAGTTGCATGAAATCTGTTTCAACATACAAGACTTTAGCGAGAACTGTGGTCTGCTGCTACGATGTAATGTAGCTAAGTCACCCCCCTGCCCCAAACCCATAATTGGACAGTGAAGAAGCAACAGCAGATTAATGAGATCATCCAGTTGCTCTTTTTCCCAGTCACCATATTTCTTTTCACTCTCTTTGCATGAACAACACATGACTGACACCTTGTGTTGCCCCCTTCCTTTCCTTGTCTGTGTTCTACTGTAAAGAAAATTGACACAAGCTGATACCAACTGTAAAACAAGTACACTAGTTGCATTAATACTAAAGTGCATTTGTTTTTTAAATCTGCCTGGAATTTGGTTTTGAGATTAGTTAGAACAACACATGAAAAGAAGCCTATATCTCCACCTACTGCATAGAACAGGGAATTACAAAATGTTCATGAGAAAAATTTCATAATGATCTAACTCAAACAATCCAAAAAATTATGACTATGGCAGTCAGATATTCCCTGAATCAAGAATCTCTGGTGTTTTTACCTATAAATGTTAATATCCAGCTATAATTTGTATCCAGTTGTTAAACACAATCTACTTCGGGCCAGATTGTCTTCACTAGAGCCTAGGAACCCAGGGCCAGATTCACAGAGCCATTACGCCTGTCTAACTGGTGTTAGACTGGAGTAATTTCAAATTACGCGCGTTTTCTAGCTAGTCGGAAACCTCAAACCATGAATAGACGGCTGCGGGCTTCAATTCGACTGGATTACGTGTTTGTACGCCTTCGGATCTACGCTGCAATAAAATTGCGGCCACTGGGTGGACTTCCTGTCGTTTTCTGCATCGGGGTATGCTAATGAGCTTTTGCCGGTGATCCCTGAAATTACGATCTTCATTCGCAATCTCTTACGGCACCTTTAGTCATCTTTTTTTTGCGTAACACTATACCAGCTTTTTGCTGGTCTAATATTAGACAGCCCATGTTAAGTATGGCCGTCGTTCCCGCGTCGAATTTCTACATTTTCCGACGTCTTTTATAATTTTTTACGTAAGTCGGGAATAGGAAGGTTCGTAAACGACGCTACTCAAACAACGAATGACGTAACGACGTGATTTCACGCAATGCACGGCGGGAAATTTCTCAACGGAGCATGCGCAGTTCGATCGCCGCGGGGATGCGCTTAATTTAAATGCTTCACGCCCCCCAATCGCGTATTTCCATTACGCGGCGAGAAATAGACTACGCCGCCGTAGCGTACGAGCAAAAATCTACCAGGATTCGGTGTAGAGCCTGGTGAAATACGGCAGCGTAGAGTATTTCTATTACGCAGCGCAATATTAAGTGTATCTGAATCTGGCCCCCAGCCTTTATAGCTCAAAGTAACACCTCTCTGCCAGGATAACTTAATTTACTCAAAACATTTGTTATTATTGTTTCTGGCTGAGCTTAGAACACTGGGACAATGTGTAAATGAATTTTATAGAATATGACTGTATTTCTAACGATGATGGTAAAAAAAAAAAAATATATGTGTGGCTGATAGCTACACAGGGAAACATCACCTTTCTGATTCTGCTGCCTCTAGGTAAAGGCCTAATGTTAATAATAGTACATTTTAATAATAATAGTAATAGCAAAAATAGCAAATTTTGCCCATGCTTTAAAGAGGAAGTAAACTTTCTTTGCAGACATTTACTCATAGGTAAGCCTATAATAAGGCTTACCTATAGGTGGTGTAAATATTTCCTAAAACGTGTACCGTTTAGGAGATGTTTATATTACATGTAGCCAGCGACATCACTGGCGCATGCGCTCTGAAGGAACGTCCGAGCCCTGTACCATGCGAGGGAGTGACGTCCTTGTTGCTCCAGCCACTCACAGCGCCAGAGCCCGCGAAACCCGGAAGAAACTCTGGGGAAAATATCAGCTGTCTCAGCAGTGTTCCGGCACCGCTGGAAGGCTTCATTCCAAGGTAAGTATTTCATAATGACCTCATTATGCCTTTGTCTTATTTTTATTTTATTTTTTTTCAAGAGTTTAAACTTTTCTAAATTTGGTGTGAAAAATTCCTATATACACCCCAAAAAGTAAAACTTTAAAAATAAAATTGAGATAAAATTTACAGAATGTCCAATTTTGATTTATTATGGGTATTCATTCTCTCAATAATTGAATTAAAATTAGTATAGGTCATAAAAACAATTCATCAATAAAGATAGTTTACAGATCCAACACATAGGGAAAAAAAAATAAAAAATCAGATTACCGCCCCATAGTCTCCAGTATAGAATCGGTCAGGTCATAAGTGGGCATTACAATGTCCTTTGTTTCTGTGGATCCACACCAAGAAAAGATAGGGTGAATGGGCTGAACCTTCCTTTTCTCCAGTGGCCAATCCCCCAAATTTACAAAGAATTCCACATCTGGAACTTTCACCTGTAGAATATAGAATTAGTAGAATTGTATTACTTTATTACTTTGTTCTTTTTAATAACAAAAAAATAAATAAAATCTTATATGTATATACACTGAGTAAAATTATAAACGCAGCACTTTTGTGTTTGCCACTATTTATCATGAGCTGAACACAAAGATCTACAACTTTTTCTATGTACACAAAGGGCCTATTTCTCTTAAATATTGTTCACAAATCTGTTTGAGCCCTGGTTCACACTGGGCTGCGGGAGTGAAGCCGTGCGAGTTCAGCTGAACTCGCACGATTTCACTCCCGCTGGCAGTCCCGATTTCGGCCGCGATTTAAGAGATAACTGTGCAGGTTTCTGCACAGATGTCAATGTAAATCGTGGCCCGAAATCGCAAAAAGTAGTACAGGAACTACTTTTTGAAATCGGTGCAGCGACGCAGATGCGGCGTCGCACCGATTAGGACAGTCTCATTGCCGACAATTTCCAGCAAATCCCGCCGACTTGTGGTGCGATTTCACATGTGAAATCGCATCTCAAATCGAAGCAAATCGTACCCAGTATGAACCTGGGCTAAATTTGTGTTAGTTAGCACTTCTCCTTTGCCGAGATAATCCATCCACCTCACAGGTCTGTCATATCCAGATGCTGATTAGACAGCATGATTATTGCACAGGTGTGCCTTAGGCTGACCACAATAAAAGGCCACTCTAAAAGGTTTCTAAATTTCTAGCTCACCTGTGACCAAAGTAGAGAGTCTGTCAGTATTGCATAATTTTCTAGTCTAAGAAAACCGAAATTAAGCCACATACAGATTTTGCTTGGAATGGTATATACTGACATCTACTGGATCTTTTGCATAAGTCTGAAATCCAGAATAAAAAAAAGATAAAAAAAGTTTAAAAGAAAAAAAATTATATAAGTTCCATGGGTTTCTTGATGGTAAGGCTGATCCTATGGCTTCAATAATTCCCGGGCCAGCGGCTAAGAAATAATATATGGCATCAGCAGCATTTTTATATGGAGGTTTCCAATGGTACAGAGGCTCATATATTTATTTATTTTATCAGTTTTATTTTTTATAGATAATGCCCAACCAATATTTAGAAATCTAGTTGCTTTTCTCAAAGTTTGGTCATTAGAATTTTTTGTTGAGTAGTCTAGGTACAATACTAACTCTTCACAACATTTTTTTACATCTCCAAAATATTTATTTTTAAAAATCTCCTCAAAAACACACAATAAACAAAGTGCCATTTTGTTAATATCCCTAGATATAACAAAAGCTGAAAAGCTAAATAAAAAAAATGACAATTATTAAACTACCTAATTCTTTCAGTATAATGTTGAGAATATGTAATGCTTGATAATTTGTGATTTGGGCTCCTCACTAGAAGCACCTGCCACCTGCCTAATGCTATATATATATATATTATACACACACACATACATATATATATTGTACACACACACATACATATATATATTGTACATTCACATCGGTCCCGTCAGTGCTGAAAACACTTACTAGAAGATAAAATTCATCTGATTTAAATTATTTTGAACATTGCATCCTACATTAGAAACCAACAAAGTGACATTGGGCTATTTGTAGATTAAATTTTTTACAATTATTTTTATTTAAAAAAAAAAAAAAAAAAAAAAAATCTTTGTAAATGGGCCCCACAATGTGTACACCATTCTCCTGACCCGTCATTAAAATTATTGTGTATTCTTTGTACTGTGTATGAATAACTTACAAATATAGAGCAAACTTGGAGCTCAACAGCCACTTGACAATTGAGGGTAATGTAATGAAATATTTGGTTTATAGGAAAAGATCCAGAAAAAGCTGGAAACATAACAGCAGCAGACATGGCCCTTTGACCTGACCACAGATTTCTTCTCAAAATGCCATGTCTGGCTATAAAATTTCCCTGAAATAAGAATAATTAAGTCTCAATTTTTTGGTTTGTTTTTTTGATTTTTCAGTTACCAGAAGTCCTTCAAATAATACATCATTTTTATCTGGGAGGAATAACTGTGAATACAAAAATACCATACAAAAGTTCTTACTGAAATCTCAGGTAGAAAACGTGCCAAACCCCAAAGTCCCATAAGAAATTTATGTAAACCCCTATTAATTTTATTTCTATTGCACTGGAGTCTACTGCACCACTTTTTTGGGAGGCCAGAATAATAGCAAGCTTCAAATATACTTATTGCAAAAAAACTATTTAACCCCTTCCATGCAGGGCATTTTCACCCCCTTCCTGCCCAGACCAATTTTTAGTTTTCAGTGCTGTTGCACTTTGAATGACAATTGCGCGGTCATGCAACACTGTACCCAAATTAAATCGTTATGTTTTTTTCCCCACACAAATAGAGCTTTCTTTTGGTATTTGATCATCTCTGCGGTTTTTATTTTTTGAGCTATAAACAAAAGAAGAGCGACAATTAAAAAAAAAAAAAAAAAAACACAATATTTTTTACTTTATTTAATACATATCACATTTTTTTTTTTAAACGTATTTTTTCCTCAGTTTAGACCGATACGTATTCTTCTACGTATTTTTGGTAAAAAAAAAAAAAAAAAAACGCAATAATCGTATATTGATTGGTTTGCGCAAAAGTTATAGGGGCAGATTCACGTAGATCGGCGCATTATCATTCCGGCGTAGCGCACCACTTTTCCGTTAGACTTGCGCAATCTAGCCGCGTAATCCGGCGATTCACGTAGCTTTTACGCAAGAGCTTGCGCAAACGTAAGGTTTTTTCCTGAGGCGTAAGGAGGAGTAATACAAATTGGGAAGGACGTGGGCGTGTTACATTGAAATGAGCCGTGACCCCATGCAAATGAAGGGCCGGCCGACTCGCGCATGCGCGCGTGAAGGAAACCATGTCAGCTCCGTTGTGCGCATGCTCACAACTCGGGAGCGGCGCAATCAGTGAAATTGGAAATGGACTAGGGCAACTTTATGAACTACGCAGACAGCATAAATAGACAGACACAAATGCACTTCCTTTGCAAAAGTACATCCCTTTGTATCCCTCCCTATACAGCAAGGTGCTTTTGTTTGTTTGTGACGTGTCTTTGAGATATTTGGGGACTGTTTTGCAGAGTGATTTTTGTCTTTTATGTCTTTGTTGTTATTTTGTTTAAATTATATTTTTGCTGGGCATTTTTTATTTTTGCTCGTCATTTATTTAATTTTTTTGGTTCTGTTTGTGTATGATTTTGGAATGTGGGGGTGATATTCCTGCGGGAAAAGGGGTGTCACCCTCATTTGTGGTGGAGAAGTGATCGCCAGGTCTGTGTGAATGGTGTATGAATGTACAGTGACATAATTGGAGCCGTGGCATGGCGTTGCAGCTCACAAGTCCTGCATGGTGGACTGGTGCCAATCCAATGTGATGAGGATGTGGGGTGTGTGTGCTAGGGACCACAGTGGTGTGCATGCATGCATTCTCATTGTGCCATGATTAATGTGTGTGTTTAACGTGCAAAGATGCATAATGTGAGCTGGCATGAGATGGGGTCATGAGATGGGGTACCAGTGCATATGCAGAGTCACCTTGAAGGGAAAAGACAGGAGGATGTTAGTCATGCATGTGCCACTTGTGAGGTGTGCATCACGGGAGGGGATAGTCATGCCTGCCACCCATGTCACTCACCAACCAGCCAGCTGTCCCCATACATGTTCTGTTGGAAATCTGTGGGGATGGGGCTCTGATTGTATATGTAGCTGTCATGGGTGTCATGGGTGGTGCCATGTGTTGGGCTGGTGATGTCCTCCTGCAGGGTTGTGGTAATTCCATGATGGCATGAGGGGTGAATCTGAAGATGCGAGACACCTCAGAATCACTCATGCCATAGATGTCTATGCGTGTGTGATATATCAAGTGAAGAGTGAGGGGCTTGTATCAGATAAGAATATTGTATTAGATTAATTTAAATTGTAAATTTTATATAAGCAAATAAAAAAATTAAAAAAAACATCTCCCGTGCCCTCCTTAGTGCCATCCTCCGTGCCCTCCTCCTTCTTTGTTCATCTAAAGTCAGTAGTATAGCTATGCGCGACGATGCCCCTGGCATGTTGGCATACAGATTGTTGGGCAACACGTGTGACTGCTGAACTCCTCACTAACAGTGTTGCTTTATCTGACAATTAGACTTTTTTTCAAAATTTAGACCAGCTTTTAGGTCCTCTAACTTTAGACAGAACATTTTGCTGTTGCGCACATCGCGTAGCCTGCGCAGCAACTGCGTTTTTTTGTGGATCCCCGTAACTCCCTCATTAGCATATTTGACTAGCAAATCAATGGTGTGTCTAGCGCAGTTTTGCACGAAGGGAAGCGAATGTCTAATTCAATTACGCCGGACCAAAAAACGTAGATTTCTGGCGTATATTGTTTTGTGAATCGCGTCCAACTATACGCACGCGCACATTTAGACTTACGCACGCGCAACAGCAGTTGCGCAGGCGTAATCGCTCTGTGAATCTGGGCCATAGCGTCTACAAAATAGGTGATAGATTTATGGCATTTTTATTTTATTTTTTTTACTAGTAATGGAGGCGATCTGCGTTTTTTTTTGTGACATTGTGGCGGACATATCGGACACTTTTGACACGTTTTTGGGACCATTCACATTTACACAGCGATTAGTGCTATAAAACTGCACTGATTACTGTGTAAATGTGACTGGCAGGGAAGGGGTTAACACTAGGGGGCGCTAAGGGGTTAAAATGTTCCCTAAAGTATGTTCTAACTGTAGGGGGAGGGGGACTCCCAGGGGGAGGAGACCGATGTGTGTTCCTCTGTACTGGGAACACATCAGTCTCCTCACTGCTCACACTCCTGCCGTGATCAGCGGTAATCGCGAGTGCCGGGCGGCAATCGTGGCCGTCGGGCACGTGCGCGCCCTAGAACGCCGTAAAGAAAGGACGTTGTGTAATGTCCACTCTCATCGGCGAGGGGTTGCTAAAGACGTAAATCCCATATGGCCCGGTATTGAAGTGGTTAAATAATCAACCTCTAATTTTTTTTGACAGAAAAAAGCTCTTTATTAAACAAATCAGCATTACAACGCAGACAATTTATAGACATAATATTGCAGCAAAGTAAGTTCAGAATGTCCGTAGGCATGCGGGGAGTCCCGCTCACACACAACCTAGGAGGAAAGCACCAATAACCGTTCAACGTTACATAATAGCCCAGTCACATCACCACCCCCCTCAATTGCCTCAGTATACAAATTAATATGTACTACAAGAGTCTGGGGCGGGGAGGGGACCAGGGACAAAGGTCAAGGGGATAAGGAGAGCAGACCGTGAAGAAGAATGGGAAGGGGGCCCCACCAGGGAATCAGGAGAGGAAAGGCGGGCATCATACCAGTCTCACTAACCGTGTATCAAACAGAAAGAAGGTCAAAAAAACGCACAAGTGATGGGGCGTGGCTTGCACGCGATCTGAATGGCCGCTTGAGCACGGAGCTCCGACAGAACACCGGGGAAAACAGCGGCGAAACGATCGATTTTCGATACAAGATCGGATATAAAGTATCGAATTCCCGTGGCGGAACACATCCGATGCTGACTCGAAAACGTAAGGACAAAAAATCAGCTGAAAAGCTTATAAATCCCTGCGCCATGTCAGCCTCTGTGGGGAAACTGCCTCATGACAGGAATGGCAACACAACTGCGTCACAGCCTTCCTCATACACAGACCTTCCTGATGACAACCCTGATCTATGGGGCTCTGTACAACCAGACACTCAGGATTTGAATTCCCCTCCACATAGTCCATCATCGATTAGCCCGGCTAAATCTAAGAGGAGAATTGATGACGCATTGCAGATATCCCTTCCCAATATGGCTGTTTTACCTCATGTCCAAATGGGTCATAACGCTGCATCTATAGCTAACTATCCTACCTCAGGGATGCCAGTACTAGATACCACAATGAAAGATATGCTCTTGACACTGCAAACATCCCTCATGACAAGCTTTTCAGTAATGATGAATAACATATCAATTGAACTGAAAGGTCTGGGAGACAGAGTCCTTACTGTTGAAAACAAAATGGAGGATCAATCTGGTACCATTGATGATCTTGTTGGTGCGTACAAGGACCAGGCTGATGATACTTTGTGGGTCAAAGCCAAGCTCGCGGACCTCGAGGACCGTTCGAGAAGAAATAATATTAAGCTGAGGGGGATACCTGAGTCTGTGTCTCCGAGTGATCTGCTTAAATATGTGGATGACTTGATAGTTAAACTTATGCCTGAGACTTCTCAAATAGAGCGCATGATTGATCGCATACACCGTATACCCAAACCGAAATATATGGATGCATCTATCCCAAGGGATGTTCTTATGAGGGTTCATTTCTTCCCTACCAAAGAAAAGCTTCTGACACAGGCTAGAATACTATCAACGCTGCCTGACCCGTATAACGATATTCATCTATACGCTGACTTGTCACAATATACATTAAACCTGAGGAGGCAACTGAGATCAATCACAAAAGCCTTGATCGATCATAAAATACCATATAAATGGAAACACCCTGCTACATTGCTTATCACCAACAACGGTATGACTGTCACAGTTTCAAGGCCTCAGGAAGGACTGCAACTTCTGAACTCCTGGGGTATAAATCCGGATGTCTCCGCTGGAGAAAGGAAAGCTATGGAAAAATCACGCTTCGGGCGCAACTCACGCGAAGGTTACCACCCTCCTAAAGGGAAATGAATGTCTTGAAACTTTTCCCTTGTTTTTGCAAATTCCTTTCTTGTTTACGTGTCAACAAATTCCCCTGGTGTTCTGTTCTGTAGTGATCTAATATTTGAATATTTTTGAACTAATACCCCTACACAGTCGGTTTAATATTGTAACCGACTCTTGCTATTTGTTTTCTTTTAGTTGTTTTACTCATACAAATATTCTGTTCTACACAACTAGGGACTGTCCCTACAATCCCTGAATATTTGTAATTATTTATTTGTCTTGATTTTGCTTTAAGTTTTTTTTTTTTTTTTTTTTTGTTTGTTTATTTGTTGTTTGGCTTAGTTGTTTGTCAAGTACCTGATTGGGACGCTTTTATCGGCCTTGTCTGATATTGCACTCCCCTATATCTTCTGGGAAGTAAGGACAAAAGAGAAAAAACAAAAAAAAATCATATTTCCCACAAGACATCTAGATTTGTGAGTGTATTCAAATAGCTTAACCAACTCACAACACGCTAGAATGTCCATTAATTTTCTATCAGTCAATGCCAATGGCTTAAACCATCCAGCCAAAAGAGCATCCATGTGGAAAACGGCATTGACTAATAGTTGTGATGTTTTATGTGTACAGGAAACCCATTTTTCTTTAGAAAATTCGCCTGTATGCTTACATAAATCTTTCCCTTATATATTTAAGGCTAGTTACTCCCGTAAACAGAGGGGAGTTATGATAGCTATACGAGATTCTTTGTCCTTCCAAGAGTTAGGTTGCACCTTGGATCCTGAGGGCAGGTTTATCATTTTGGTCTGTTCCCTGGATAATGTTATCTACACGCTTGTGAATGTATATGCACCCAACATTCGACAGATGAAATTCCACAAAGCTGTTCTGAAGAAAATTAATGAAATTCAGCAAGGTCATCTCTTAATATGTGGGGACTTTAATTTGGTCCCAGATATTATTATGGACTCTTCTTCCAGTGCCAAAAGATTTGCTTCTCCCCTTGCGTCCTTTCTTATGGATAATGATCTTTATGATGTATGGAGGTGTTATCACGCGGCTGAAAGGGACTACACGTTCCATTCCCCGCGTCATAACACTTACTCTCGGATTGATCTGTTTATCTCTGATAAATGGCTGCTACAAAATGTAATTGACACCCGCATCCATGATATCACCTGGTCGGATCATGCACCCATCAGCATAAAATTGAAAAATGCAAATTCTCATCAAAAATCACACTTATGGCGTATAAATAACTACCTTCTACAACTACCGGATAATATTCGATATATTTCTGAAAAATTAGTTGAATTTTTCTCTAACAATGTGGGCTCTGTATCCGACCCGACGGTATTGTGGAATGCACATAAGTCCTATGTACGTGGTCTTTTGATCCAACTTGGATCGCAATACAAAAAGAAACGGACTGCAAAACTAGATAAACTAACGAAGGAATTGAATGACATTGATTCAAAAAATAGGGCTAACCCCTCTCCGACTCTCCAATCCCAACTTTATGACTTAAGACACGAATTACGCTCTATGCTCCTGCAATCTTATGACCTCAAACTTAGGAAGTTAAAGGCGCGCTCCTACGTCACCAATAATAAGGCAGGTAAAGTTATGGCATCTCGTATTAAAGGACACAGACAAAAGACTAAAATCTCGCACCTTATTGACCCCGTCACTCGAGAAAAAATTATAAATCCGCAAAAAATGGCTGATTTATTTAGCTCATACTATAGTGATTTGTATAACCTTAACAATGACGGCACTATTCAACAGCCTTCCATTGACGAGATTCATTCCTTCCTCTCTCCTTTAAAATTGCCTAAATTATCAGATGATCAACTTGACCTACTGAATACCCCTTTCACCGACATTGAAATTATACATTCCATTAACTCTATGCCCAGCGCCAAGGCACCAGGCCCTGATGGTTTCTCTGGAGAATATATTAAACTGTTTAAGGAATTGTTGGTACCCCATATGAGAGACCTTTATAACCATGTTGCATCCTCGTCGTCATTTCCGAAGGAAATGCTCTCCGCATTGATTATCACGCTTCCCAAACCTGGCAAAGATCCTACCTCCCCCCCAAATTTTCGACCCATTTCTCTACTCAACATTGATCTTAAGATATATGCTAAAATAATTGCTAATAGACTGATTGATATTCTCCCTAACCTTATAAATATAGACCAAACTGGATTCATCAAGGGACGTCAAACATCTGATGCGACTAGAAGACTAATTAATGTTATTCACAATATTAATATGACTGGAACGCCTTCTCTGCTCCTATCATTGGACGCAGAGAAGGCGTTCGATAGAGTGAACTGGTCCTATTTATCATTAGCTCTACAGAAATTTGGATTCCAGGGACTTATTCTTAAAGCTATACTTGCCTTATATTCATTCCCAAATGCAAGAGTTTTTACTTCTAATCTACTATCCCGACCTTTTGATATCACTAATGGAACTCGTCAGGGTTGCCCTCTGTCGCCCCTGATTTTTAACTTAATGATAGAACCTTTGGCGGAACATATCAGGTCTCATCCTAAAATTTCGGGCATTACTATTGGTCCTCAAGTCCATAAGATCAGTCTATTTGCTGATGATATTATATTAATGTTGACTGACCCATGTACATCTCTAGTGGAAGTACAAAATATACTGTCATGGTTTGGAAGGATCTCCTATTATAAAGTAAATACCACAAAATCCTATGTGCTAGACATTGGAATTGACGCTATATCAAACAACATTCTCCAAAACACATTCCCCTATGTATGGGCGGAGAACAACATTTCATACCTTGGTATAAACCTTACGAGAACAACTAAATCCCTATTTGTACATAACTATGTTCCCCTAAAAAATAAATTACAATTGGATTTGCTCAAACTAGGAAGGAATGAATTCTCTTGGTGGGGTAGACTCTCTGCGTTTAAAATGATCCATCTGCCGCAAATTTTATATGTATTTAGAAGTGTGCCCATCCCAGTCCCTATTAAATTTTTTAAATCTCTTCAATCTTTATTGTCTAGATACATATGGAATGGCAAAAAATCCAGGTGTGCCCACCATAAACTTATCAAACATAGGATGTGGGGTGGAGTGGGCTATATCGACTTCCAGGATTACTTTTATGCATCCATTATGACACAAGCTAAAGAATGGTTTCGTTCTTCTCCAACAACAATGTGGGGAATGATCGAATCCACTTATGTCAAAGAGGGTCAGACTTATTTATGGCTGTTTGGAGCACATATGGGCATCAAAATCCCTACGCATTTGTCCCCGACGATAAAGGTGTCTATCACGACATGGCTGAAAATTCTTCAGTCTGCTGAAATTCTAGACTCTAAAATTGACGTGAAAATACCACTTCGAGTGCTGCGTTTAATTGTGAACCAAGTTCCCTTTGACCTTTGGAGTGAGAAAGGCATTGTGTATATACAAGACTTATACGACAAAAACGGAATCAAATCATTCCTTACATTGCAATCGGAATTTGACTTGCCTTCAACATACTGTTCTCATTATACTCAAATTACACGCTGCTTACAAAAATTGAATACTGCCCCTATTTACCTCCACACATCAGCATGGTCCTTCTTAAATTCTTGTGATACAAAGAAGGGAGGGATTTCCCATTTTTATAATTTATTCCAACTTAAGAGAACCTTTGTGAAATCTCCCTCCCATATACAATGGGAGGAGGACCTAGGACAGTCATTTTCCTGTGATGAATGGCTTACTGCATGTAAAATCAATCAATCAGTATCCAAGTGTACGTCCCTGTGGGAATTGTCAGTTAAGATAACCTTACGATGGTACTATACACCGGCTGTACTGTCCAAGTTCAGCAGCCAAAACTCTGATAAATGTTGGAGACTTTGTGACATTAAGGGTGATCTACTACATGTCTTATGGAGTTGTCCCCTACTTGCAAATTATTGGAAAGCCATATTTAACATCATATCTGCTTTGATTGGCTCCCCGATAAAACCTGACCCAGCTTTGGCTTTACTAACCCTAGGGATCAATGATTTTCCAACTCATGTACGCAGTTCTGTCACCCACTTTCTTCTTGCTGCCAGGTTATCCATCACTAGAAAATGGAAAGACTCTCATCCCCCATCTGTTATTGAAGCTATAGATCTGACCAATTTACATATGACGTATGAACGCATGTTAGCCACTTCTATGAATACTTTGCATAAACATGATACATTATGGCATCCTTGGGTAATATGGAACGACCAAAATGATAAACGTCTATATGTTTGAATGCCCTTTTATTTATTTTTTCTGAGGTTCTCTGGTTGCAGCAGCACCTATGCCTGCTGTGAACATTTTTTTGTTTATTGTGGGAGACACTGTGTTCTATATTCTGACTGTTTCCTTTTACTGCATGTATTGTTCCTTGATGGTACTTGAAGTTTGTATTGTAGATACTTTTGATTGTCTTCATTTAAAACTAGATTCTATGCTTATGAGAATATTCCTGTGTATTAGATTGTTTATTTGCGACCTCTGTTTTGCTGTGTATTGCTACTGTATTTCATGATGTATCTTACTGCATATGTATACTAGATATGTGTAATTTTCTAAAATCCAATAAAAATCTATTGAAAGAAAAAAAAAAAACGCACAAGTGTTAGACCAGGCATACCATATTTTATATTTCCCCCCTGGACACTGCCTGCTTTCATAGGTCAGCCTGTACAATGGGAGCACCGAGGTCACCGATCTCTGCCAGGAGTCACGAGTAGGAGGGTCCTCCGACTTCCATTTTAACATAATCTCCCGCCTAGCGTAGTATAAGGAAAAAGTTAAGCATAACTTGCAGTACCTATCTCCCTCCACATCCCCCATGTAGCTCAGCAGTAAAAGTTTTGGGTCAGCCTGTATGGTAACTCCCCAGACATCACCGAGGGTAGAGGCCACTGCCGCCAAATAAGGCTGGAGCTTGGGACAGGACCAGACCATATGCCAAAAAGTTCCTACCTCCTGCTTGCACCTCCGGCAGTGGGGGTCTCTCTGGGGATAAACCCATGCCAATCTCTGCGGAGTATAATAGGCCCTGTGTAAAAACTTCAACTGCGCAAACCTGTCCTTAGCAGCAATCAGAGAGGGAATATATCCAGAGAGGCAGTCTTCCCAGTCCTGCTCCCCAGGGACGGAATATCCTCCCTCCACCCATCCCATGTTTTAGTAAGCTTAGCATCATGGCCCACCGTGAGATACAGATACAGGGAGGAGAGAGGGCGCCCCATCACATGCAAGATCAGAAGGCGCTCTATGGAGTCCGACTCCAGAGTCGGGGGTTCAGGGAATTGAGCTCTAAAAGGCATGGCGGAGCTGCCAATATCGAAACTGGAAAGAGGCCGGCAAGGAGTAAGCGCCACAGAGTTCCTGAAATGTGAGGAGCCTGCCACCTGAGACTATGTGCATGACCTTAACAATTCCCTTACCAGCCCATAGGGCTGGATCTGGGATACTATCAAAGTGGGGCAACTTAGGGTTACCCAACAGGGGAGCGTGCGGGGAGACCTGTTTCGGTTTCCTGTATATCGCCCTCGCCTCCTGCCAAACCCTCACTGTGGTGCACATGAGCGACATCATGGAGGGGCTAGCCCTGAGACCCCGGAACGGCAGGTTACTGAGTGCTGCGTACAAGCCCAAGACAGCCGCCTCCAGCGTCACCGCCGGATTTGTTTCGGTTGGGAGAACCACCACCTCACCGTGAAATCAACCTCTAATTTAAAGTGGTTGTAAACCCTTTACAACCACTTTTACCTACAGGTAAGCCTAGATTAAGGATTAGCTGTAGGTGCTCGAAATATCTCCTAAACCTCCACAGTTTATGAGATATTTACAGAAATGATGGGCGCTGATGTCTACGGCGCATGCGCCGTAGATAATGGCACAGGCGCACTTTAGCAACAGCGATCGTGCCCTTCCTAAAGGAGCCCATGCGGGAGTGACATCACCGTGGCTCCAGTCAATCACATCGCCAGAGCCACGATACCCGGAAGAAACCCCGGGAAAGATGTTGCATCATTTCCATGTTTGAGGTAATGGGAGGGTTCTTCTGCTGTTTCAAACAAGCTATATGGAAGACAAAATGATTGTGTGTACATGTGTATGGGGGTTGTAAATAATGGAAATCTCCTAACATGAAAACCTTATAGATTATACCTATATAACCATAAGAGATTATGTTATATACTGTATGTATTGTGAAAAAATCAAGCGGTCGAAATATTATAAATTAAAGGGGTTGTAAAGGTTCCTTTTTTATTTTCTAAATAGGTGTCTTTAAGATAGTGCATTGTTGGTTCATTTACCCTTTCCCTTCGATTTCCCTTCTAAATGTTTCCCCCCCCCCCCCCCTTTGTCTGAATTTCTCACTTCCTGTTCCTCCTCGGTAAGCTTGTCCCCATCATTTGAGCCGCTCTGGCTGGGGGTTAGTCAGCGTGATCGCCCCCTCTCTTGGGACTGCATCCCTGCAGGGAGATGCTGTGCACAGCGTCTCCAAGGAAGAGATAAGTGAACCAACAATGCACTAGCTTAAAAGGAACCTATTTAGAAAATAAAAAACAAACCTTTACAACTCCTTTAAAAAATCAAGTGCTTATAACACAGTATCTCACAAAAGTGAGTACACCCCTCACATTTTAGTAAATATTTTATTATATCTTTTCATATGACAACTCTGAAGAAATTACACTTTGCTACAATGTAACGTAGTGAGTGTACAGCTTGTATAAAACAGTGTAAATTTGTTGTCCCCTCAAAATAATTCAACACTGGGAGGGAAAATTGCTAATTGGGCCCAATTTGGACATTTTCACTTAGTTGTGTACTCACTTTCGTTGCCAGCGGTTTTAAACCGCTGGCAACGAAAGTGAGTACACAACTAAGTGAAAATGTCCAAATTGGGCCCAATTAGCAATTTTCCCTCCCAGTGTCATGTGACTCGTTAGTATTAAAAAATCTCAGATGTCAATGAGGAGCAGGTGTGTTAAATTTGGTGTGATCACTCTCACTCTCTCATACTGGTCACTGGAAGTTCAACATGGCACCTCATGGCAAAGAACTCTCTGAGGATCTGAAAAAATAATTGTTGCTCTACATAAAGATAACCTAGGCTATAAGTAGATTGCCAAGGCCCTGAAACTGAGCTGCAGCACGGTGGCCAAGACCATGCAGTGGTTTAACAGGACAGGTTCCACTCAGAACAGGCCTCACCATGGACGACCAAGGAAGTTGAGTGCACGTGATCAGCATCATATCCAGAGGTTGTCTTTCCAAAATAGACATACAAGTGCTGCCAGCGTTGCTGCAGAAGTTGAAGGAGTGGGGGGGGGGTCAACCTGTCAGTGCTCAGACCATATGCCATACACTGCATAAAATTGGTCTGCATGGCTGTCGTCCCAGAAGGAAGCCTCTTCTAAAGATTATCCACAAAAAAGACGCACACAGTTTGCCGAAGAAAAGAAGACTAAGAACATGGATTATTGGAACCATGTCCTATGGTCTGATGAGACCCAGAACAACATATTTGGATGGTGTCAAGCGTGTGTGGCAACCAGGTGAGGAGTACAAACACAAGTGTGTCTGGACTACAGTCAAGCATGGTGGTGGGAGTGTCATGGTCTGGGGCTGCATGAGTGCTGCTGGCACTGGGGAGCCACAGTTCATTGAGGGAACCATGAATGCCAAAATGCACTGTGACATACTAAAGTAGAGCAATGATCCCCTCCCTTTGGAGACTGGGCCCCAGGGCAGTATTCCAACATGACAATGACCCCAAACACACCTGCAAGGCGACCACTGCCTTGCTAAAAGAAGCTGAGGGTAAAGGAGATGGACTGGCCAAGCATGTCTCCAGACCTAAACCCTATTGAGCATCTGTGGGGCATCCTTAAATGGAAGGTGGAGGAGTGCAAGGTCTCTAACATCCACCAGCTTAATGATGTTGTCATGGAGGAGTGGAAGATTACTCCTGTGGCAACCTGTGAAGATCTGATGAACTTCATGCCCAAGAGGGTTGAGGCAGTGCTGGAAAATATTTACACTTTGGGCCCAATTTGGACATTTTTACTTAGGGGTGTACTCACTTTTGTTGCCAGTGGTTTAGACATTAATGACTGTGTGTTGTTATTTTGAAGGGACAACAAATTTACACTGTTATACAAGCTGTACACTCACAACTTTACATTGTAGCAAAGAGTAATTTTTTCAGTGTAGTCACATGAAAAAATATAATAAAGTATTTGCAAAAATGTGAGGAGTGTACTCACTTTGATGAGATACAATATATAGATATATATGTAGCACTAACCCCCAAAAGAGCTGCTGAGTATTTCGGGCAGCATGTTACCTCTATATCTTTGGCTCTATAGCCGTCCAGGGTAGTAGAAGAGAGTTGAAAAAGTTCAATGTCCTCACTTTACACTTTTTCTAAGATTTATTTTCAGAACTTGGTAAGGAAAGAAGAAGTGGTTGATGGGGTGGAAGGGTAAATAGGTTCAGGTGCATAGTCACAAAGTAAGGAAACAATCCTGTTTCCAGCAAACAGTTCTCGTTGCCACTCTAGCCAGAGTGGGTATTGCTCAACCGGATAGGTCCCTGTCACTGGCCTAGAAGCCAGAATGGCGCACGGAATAAAGTACAGTCTCTGCCACAGACCTTCCTTTATAAGACACTTTCAGTCCTGATTTTCCCCTTATCACAGGATTCAGCACCCGGATGTCTCCAGAATTACTTCTGTAGAATTCAGATCTGACAGGCGATCACTATCAAGCCTCTCAGTGTACGGTGCATCCTTCAATGAAGTTTCCAGGCCTCCTCCTGAGATACCAGCCTCATGCATGGTCCTCTCCAGGATAGGTCCTCCCCTGGCATCCTTTATTTAGCGGCTTCCTCCCTCCAGGACAGACAGCACAGGATCACCTTGAAATGGCAGGCCCCAGTCTGACTACTGGGCCTACTTAGACAGATCACAACCCCGGACCAACGTGTTCCCAGGGCCAGGATTTCAGGAACACACACCCCTGGCCAGGTGGGCCATGTGGTGGTGGGACAACAGACCGGTGACCCCGGTCAAGTGGCATCTGTTCCTTAAGTACTCCTCCCCAGCATGCACAGTGGCTTCCGAGGGGGACACCCAATACACCCTGACTCTGCTGCTGCCACCATTGGCCTGGAGTGGTAATAACACCCTCATGTGAACATGGTTGTGGTGGTTACTCCCAGCACAGCCATGGCTAAAACATATGCAAAATTTAGTCAAATTTACAGATGCCCGAGTTAATTAACACACAGAGCCCTCAGATCATGTTTACATATTGGTCCATTACAATGTTCAAAAAGTGGAACCCAAAAGTGGAACTTCCGCTTAATCCACTCCTCGCCCCCTTACATGCCACATTTGGCATGTCATTTTTTTTTTGGGTGGGGGGGGGAGTGGGGGCTTCAGGAGGAGTGGGACATCCTGTTCCACTCCTTGCACCGAGCAAATGTGGTTAAAACCATGTGTGAAATAAATGTTATACCTTGAAATGTAAACAAATGATTCTGTGAAAAATGTATTAAAAGAAAAACTAGCAGAGTCCAAAAAGAACATAACATAGTCTGTGAAGAGTTAATTCCAAAAGCAACTCCCCAAAAAAGACACATTGCTTGCCAAAAAAGTGAAGATAAAGTTCGGTGAATAATAAGTCCCAAAATGCTCTGGCAATACCCTGCTTTTTTTGGGACTTATTATTCGCCGAACTTTATCTTCACTTTTTTGGCAAGCAATGTGTCTTTTTTTGGGGGAGTTAACCCTTCACGGATTTGCTTTTGGAATTATGTTATGTTCTTTTTGGACTCTGCATTCATTTTCTTTTAATACATTTTCACATATCATTTGTTTACACTTTAAGGTATAACATTTATTTCACACGTGGTTTTAACCACATAGCGCTGTACTCTTTCTATGTTTTGCTATTTATCCTAAGTTTTTTTGTAGTGAACGTAAATGCCAGCTGCTTTCTTATACACTTTATCATCATTTTTTTAATATCTTCTTAAAATTAGCACAGCGTTTGCCTTAGGGCTTCTTTTTTTCTAAGGTCACGTGTTGCAGGGTAAAGTGTTTCAGGGCGCAGCCGGGGGGGCGTCAACAATCCTTGCACCAGCCCTGGTGGTCAGTGTGCTGTGTGGGTTAGTGGTCAGTGTAGTGGTCAGTGTGTGGGTTAGTGGTCAGTGTGCAGTGTGGGTTAGTGGTCAGTGTAGTGGTGGTGTGTGGGTTAGTGGTCAGTGTGTAGTGTGGGTTAGTGGTCAGTGGTCAGTGTAGTGGTGGATTAGTGGTCAGTGTGGTGCTGTGTGGGTCAGTGTGAAGTGTGTGGGTTAGTGGTCAGTGTGCAGTGTGTGGGTTATTGGTCAGTGTGCAATGTGGTGCTGTGTGGGTTAGTGGTCAGTGTAGTGGTTAGTGGTCAGTGTGCAGTGTGCGGGTTAGTGGTCAGTGTGCAATGTGGTGCTGTGTAGGTTAGTGGTCAGTGTAGTGGTGTATGTGGGTTAGTGGTCAGTGTAGTGGTTAGTGGTCAGTGTGCAGTGTGTGGGTTAGTGGTCAGTGTGCAATGTGGTGCTGTGTGGGTTAGTGGTCAGTGTAGTGGTTAGTGGTCAGTGTGCAGTGTGCGGGTTAGTGGTCAGTGTGCAATGTGGTGCTGTGTAGGTTAGTGGTCAGTGTAGTGGTGTGTGTGGGTTAGTGGTCAGTGTAGTGGTTAGTGGTCAGTGTGTAGTGTGTGGGTTAATGGTCAGCGTGCAGCAAAGGGTTTCCCTTGCAGGGGGTTTTCACCATCAGCACTAAATAGCCGTATATTCAGCCTCCTGGCTTACACATGCAACTTTGCAAACAAAAAAAAGGATTTTTAATAACAGCTTACCTGTAAAATCCTTTTCTTGAAGTACATCACGGGACACAGAGCGCATAGTCATTACATATGGGTTATATGGGTACCTTCAGGTGTGGACACTGGTGTAATCAACTTCACAGGAAGTTCCTCCCTATATAACCCCCTCCCACTGAGAGTGCTTCAGTTTTGTAGCAAGCAATTTCTCCGAGGTTACACAATGTTCCCCAAAAGAGGGGTGGGAGCTCTGTGTCCCGTGATGTACTTCAAGAAAAGGATTTTACAGGTAAGCTGTTATTAAAAATCCTTTTTTCTTTATCGTACATCACGGGACACAGAGCGCATAGTCATTACATATGGGATGTCCCAAAGCAATGCTCCATGAAGGGAGGGAGACCGTAAGGCCAAAAATAGCCAAACAAAAAACTATATCAGGAGGTAAAATAGCTCCACCAACAGAAAAAAGGGGGCGTGAACCGGGCCAGAGGATTCTATACTGCTGCCCGTAGGACCGCCTGCCCAAAAGCTGCGTCCGTAGCCTTTGCGACGTCCAACTTATAAAATTTAGTAAACGTATGTACGGAAGACCAGGTTGCCGCTTTGCAAACCTGTGCCATAGAGATCTGATGGTGTGCCGCCCAAGAGGCACTCATGGCCCTCGTAGAATGGGCTTTAACTGATAAGGGAGGTGGAACGCGCTTCAGACCATAGGCCTGACAAATCCACCTAGCCAAGGAAGACTTGGCAGCCGGCTGACCCTTCTTGGGGCCATCCGGAAGAACGAAAAGCACATCTGTTTTCCGAATCTTCTCTGTAGCCTTGAGATAAACCCTCATGGCTCGGACCATGTCAAAAGTATGAAGCAGTCTTTCCTCTCTGGACTGGGGAGTAGGAAAGAAGGATGGTCGGACTAGGTCCTGATTCAAGTGAAAACTGGATATGACCTTAGGAAGGAAAGAAGGTTGAGGCCGCAGAACCACTCTGTCCTTATGCAGAATCAGGTACGGTTCCCTGCAAGACAAGGCTGCCAGCTCGGAGACCCTTCTGGCCGAAGCCATAGCCACCAAGAAAACCAACTTTCGGGTTAGCAGCACAAGAGGGATTTCTGTCAGAGGTTCAAACGGCTGCTTTTGTAAAGCTGACAAGACCAGATTTAAATTCCAGGGGCAGAGGGGAGCTCTAATAGGGGGATTCACATGCAAGACCCCCTGCAAGAAGGTTTTCACAAGCGAATGCGTGGCCAAAGGCCTTTGAAACCATATCGATAAGGCAGACACCTGCCCCTTTAGAGTACTAAGAGCCAACCCCTTGTCAACGCCAACCTGGAGGAATCGCAAGATCCTGTCAATAAAAAACTTGCGAGGATGCCCTCCTTGAGACTCGCACCACTCCACATAGGTCCTCTAGACTCTGTAATAGATATTTCTAGAGACTGGCTTTCTAGCCTGAATTAACGTAGATATGACTTGGGCTGAGAGGCCTCTGCCCTTAAGAATTAGGGATTCCGGTAACGCTCTGGGCTGCCCACAAAGCCACTATACGGGGTACGCTGATACATTTGGCCTCCAGGGTGAAGCGTGAACGGGAACAAACTATTCGACGCCAGGAGGAGGAACTGAAGCGACTTATGCGAGACCAAACTGCTAATCCACATATTGACCTCCGAAATCAAATAGACGGGGCCCGAACAGCTCTGAATTTGAGCCTGACCACGAAAGCAGAAAAATCCATCCGTTGGGCACGCCATCGTTATTACACTTTGGGTGACAAACCAAACACGCTGTTGGCAAGGAAGCTGGCTCCCAGGCCCTTTAGCCCTGCTCTTCCTAAATTACGGTTAAGATCGGGCTTGACCACTCAAAATCCCCAGTCCATTCTTAAGGAATTCTCCAAGTTTTATTCCAAATTGTATGCATCCCCGGGGTTGTTTGACGTGTCGAGTACGGAGGACTTTTTGCGCGATTTGCCCCTCCCGATGTTGTCCAAAACTCATATAGAAATAATGGAGGCGGAATTTACGCCGAATGAAATTGCCATAGCTATCAAGTCTTTGAATCCATCGAAATCGCCGGGCCCCGATGGATTCACGGGTCATTATTATCGCAAATACGCCGAAATATTAACCCCGCACATTTGTGCCTTCTTCAATGCCCTACGTGGGGGGGCTCCCCTTCCCCCTTACGAAAATAGTGCTTTTATTCATGTTATCCCCAAACCCAATAAGGATCTTGGAGATTGTGAGAATTATCGCCCCATTTCATTGATAAACGTAGACCTTAAACTCCTGACGAAAGTCCTAGCCATGCGCATGAACTCCTTTTTGTCCAATTATGTTCACCCAGACCAGGTAGGATTCGTGCCTGATAGGCAAGCTTCGGATCAGACTAGACGGATTGTGGACATAATATCGGCATTGAATTCGGGCTGGGACGGGGGGGGGGCAGCGGGGAGCCTTGCTTCTGTCGTTAGACTTGTGCAAGGCCTTCAACTCCCTGTCGTGGGACTACCTCTTTTTTATATTGCGCCGATATGGCTTTGGGCCAAATTTTTTGAGGACGCTTCGTTCAATTTACGATACCCCTATTGCGAATCTTCTGATTAAAGGTTATCGTTCTCCAATTATACCTATCGGTAGAGGTACCCGCCAGGGTTGTCCTTTATCCCCCCTGCTGTTCATTATGGCCTTAGAACCCCTGGCTATCAAGATTAGGTCACATCCAGACATTCTGGGTGTACACTGCGGGGGTCGCGAGCATAAATGCGCGATGTTTGCGGACGACATTTTGTTGCTCCTGGCCTCCCCGGTTACCTCTCTACCCCACCTGAATCTGGTATTGGATAGATTTGCGTCCTTCACGGGTCTCTCTGTGAATCACTCTAAGACTCAGGCCCTTAATGTTTCCCTGCCACCTCACATAATCCGAGCCCTTAAGCAGTCTCTCTCTTTTAAGTGGCAAGACGATGCCCTGCCTTACCTGGGCATCTCCTTGACGCCAACCCTAACCACGCTATATAAAAAGAACTATCCCCCCTTATTTCGAAAATTGTCAGATGATTTATGTAGGTGGTCAAAAGCTCCTCCGTCGTGGTTCGGTAGGCTGTATTCTATTAAAATGACTATTTTGCCTAAGGTTTTGTATTTCTTTAGAACCCTTCCAATTGCAATTGTGAGTGCGGACCTGGAAAAATTTCAGGCTAATCTGTTGAAGTTTATTTGGGCTGATAGAAGGCCTAGGGTGAACAGGCGAACGCTATACACACCTAAATTGGGAGGGGGGTTGGGTGTGCCTAATCTCCTTAGATACTACCATGCAGCCCAATTGGCTCATTTGACCCGCTTTCACTCAGCACGGCCTAGGCCGCTTTGGATGGAGTTAGAGTCCTCCCTGTGTCCTGACAGAGAGATTTCCCACTTAATGTGGCTCGGGGGGAGGGACAGACGGTCCATACTGTGTCCATCCCTGTCTCTCTCCCTCAGCTTGTGGGACCGCCTGGCGGCCAAACACAAATTTAAATCTCCACATGTGCCTTTAGCGCCACTGTTTCATAACCCTCTGATCACCCTGGGCCTCCGTCCCCAGGAATTTTCTTGGTGGATCAACAAGGGGCTGCTGAGGATAGCGGACTTATGTGATCATAGAGGAGTCCTCACAAAACCGGCTTTGCAAGAGAAATATAACATGCCAAATTCTGAGCTTTTCCATTATACCCAAATAGCTCATTTCCTAACCTCGCTGAACCGGGTTTCTCCCATCACAGCTCGCACTGCCATGGAAACCTTTTGTAAAACTTTTGACAAACAAGCGGGCCATATATCCCAGATCTACGGTCTCCTGTCCTCCAGCTCTCAGAAGTTAGATTATATGCTGAAGTGGGAACAAGATACAGGAGAGTCTATGGAACTAGCTGACTGGACTGCACTCTCACATAATGCCTCTAAATTTTATGTCAACACCTCTTTGATAGAGGCGAATTATAAGGTATTGTTGAGGTGGTACATGGTCCCTGTCCGAGTGGCGGCCTTCGTGCCTGGGGCGTCCCCGCGGTGCTTCAGGGGTTGTACTGCGGATGGTACTATGTACCATGTCTGGTGGTCGTGTCCGAGGGTGAGACGATTCTGGATACGCACATACAATCTTATATATTCCCTTACGCACGTTAACCTCCGTAAGTCGCCACTGTGTGCGCTGCTGGGACGCCCGGTCGAGGGAGCATCGAAATCCACGAAAAAGTTGATAGCCTCTATATTTGTGGCGGCCAGGATCTCCATTGCGGGGTCATGGAAGTCCCCCACTGTCCCGTTTTATTTGTTGAAGAACAAATTGTCCTGGATAATGGTGAATGAGAGGTTGTCTGCTATTCTAGTAGATAAGATTGAGGGCAGTCGCATGATGGCGTGCACGTGAGGACGTGACGCATCTGTAGGTGGGAGGAGCCACGGGATTGCCGGGTCGGAGTCCAGAGGAGCTGACAGAGCTGATGGATCGGGCGGAGGGGCAGAGGAAAGCCGGGAGAGACGCGAGCGACACGAACAGCGCAAGCAGGAAAACACCGTCTCACCCGTAGCTGTCAGCTCAGCCGCGCGCCGACACTTCCCAGTCAGCTGCTCAGCATGCTTAGCACGCAGGGGGATAAGCTGAGCCGTACGCTGCAGTAGCGAGCGCCCGCACACCGCCCTCTCCTTCCCTCCTCCTCCCCCTCGAGTGCTCCCGGAGCTCAGATCAGAGACTACCAGAAGCTGCCTTTGAGAGAACTTCGTGGGGGTCACCGTGAGCCCGACAAACACTGCAGACGAGCGGCTACAGATCTATACAGGGAGTACAGGGAGTAGAGCAGAGCGGGATGTTTGCTCAACCCCCTCCCCCCTACTGAAGTCTGACCGGCAGAGCTGCAGCTGGAAGGGCTCATAGGAAAGTGGGAAAGGTAAGCCCCTTAGATAACTCCCTGGAAGATATCAACAGGATCTGCTGGAAGCCGCTGACCTGCATGGAAGGTATGTCATCCTGTCTTTAAGTAAAGGACCCTCTCAGAAGGTACAACTTTTTTTTTTTTCTCTTCTTTTTTTTTTTCTCTACTCCATACTCATATACAAATAAATGAACTGCTAAAGTGGAGATACATGAAGGGAAAAGTGACTAGAAGAAGGGAGATCTGAGATAACACCCCACTGTATTTATGGAACTGTTTGAAATCACAAGGAGAAATGTAAATGTAAAAGCTCTTGTATGAAATGCTCTCAGGTTCTTTCTGAAAGTTTGTTGCATGTGATCACCTGCTGAATTGAAGGACACCCCCAAATCGTATTGCCACATTAGCATAATATGCAATATTAACCGCATACATATATTGACCTCTCGAATATAGAACGGGTGTTTCTAACTTGAAGGGGAGGCCAAGAAAATTCAGATATAGCTGTTGCTGGGGGGAATAATACTTAAAGTCTGGTCTAGAAGTAAGAAGGGGGAAAGTTGAGAGTCATAGGGGAAACGCTTAAGGACTTGGGGAAAAGAGAGGGGAAGAGAGAGGTGGAGAGTCTAATTCAAGAGGGTCTACAAGAGATACACTCCCAGAACCCCCCCTCAGTTTTCCCCGGACCCCCAGGACGATTGGAGGGGCCTGCCCCGGCTGGACTACAAAGAGCGAAAAGAGACCAAAAGTGACGCCCTAAGATCTCCTATGGTCTTTAAGACCAAGGGGATTGAAATTGGAGTGAAAGATTCAAGAGAGCAAACTGGGGAAGAGAATCAGAAGAAAAGCGTTTACTATGCAAAGGATGACGAGTAGGTCCACCAAGGGGGGCCCCCCAAAAACTCCCCCGAACGCCTTAACGAACACTTCAGCAACAAGCTCTATCAGACAATACATGACTAAAGAGGACAGCCCACGAACACAGGACACAAAAAAACAACAACAACAGCAACAAATGGCCAAAGACAAGAAGGTGGACAACAAGAACCCCCAAAATAAGACCTCGAAGGAAAAAACCCTGGAATTAAGGGGAGAAGGAGTGTTAGATAAAGACCTTGAACAAAGCTGAACAGACGAACAAAGACCAGAAGAACAAGGCCCATCAAAGAGTGAAATGGCAGAAATGTTACTGAGCCTGGAAAATGTCATCAAGGGCGAAATACAAGCACTACGGACAGACCTGGGACATCTCCTTTCCAGAATAGAGACAGTGGAGGAAAAAACGGAAAAGCAAGAACAAGAGTCAATACACATAAAAGAGCAAATAGACCAGATAAAACTACAGCAGAGACAGATTCTATATAAACTGGAAGACCAGGAAAATAGAAATCGGAGGAAAAATTTAAGAATTAAGTCAATGCCGGAAGAGCAGGGAGAGGAGTTGAGAAAGAAGATGCAGGAAATATTCAACCCACTATTGGAAAGACCCCCAGAGGCTTCAATTAGGATAGACAGAGTCCATAGTGTTGGGAACCCCCGAAGAACGGATACCGAGAGGGCAAGAGACGCAATAGTAAGATTTAGGGAGTTTGAAGAAAAGGAAGAGATTTGGAAAAACTTAAGAGGAAAACCACCGCAGGTCTACAGGGGATCAGAACTCCAAATCTTTTCAGACTTGGCGCCAGAAACACTGGCTAGACGTCGACTATTAAAACCTCTGCTGGCCCAGTTGATAACTCAGAAAATAAAATACAACTGGGGTTTCCCAGCCTGCCTAATTGGAATCAAAGAAGGAAAATCTGCCACTCTCAGATTCCCGGAAGATCTTAATACATTTTGCAGTAGAATGGACATTCAAATCCCGGATCTCCCTGGCTGGGAGTAGGAGGGGAGTAAGGAGAGGGAGGGAGGGGATGGGCGATGGGACCAACTGACAAGGCAATGACAGGCATCTCCTTCCCCCCCAGAAACGGGGAGGGGGGAGTTAAATCCCAGGCCCCACCTAGAGAGACCTGAGCCAAACCCAATTTGGAGGTTGGCCCAGAGGCCGATAGAAGGCCAACGGGGGGGGTAGAAGGGGGGGAAGGATGGTGGGAGGGAGAGGGGGAGGGGAGGGGAGGGAGGAGGGTGGGGAGGGAGGGGAGGGAGGATAGGGGGAGGAGGGAAGGAGGGGAGGGAATAAGAGGGGAGGGAGGGAGAGGGAGGGCGGGTAGAGGTATTATCTCACCAAATAAGCCAAGGAAAAAGCAATGTATGAAGAAGGATAGAAGTGTCCCCGAGAAAAGAGAAAGAGCAAGTATAAAAAAAAAAAAAAAAAATATATATGCAGATAATCAAATTTCTGTCATATAATGTGAAAGGTCTTAATAGCCCAACTAAAAGACACAAGATCATAAAGGAATTGAAAAGTCTAAGAGCAACCGTGGCCTTCCTGCAGGAAACACACCTTTCAATAGAATCCAATATTAAGATGTATTCATTAGATTTCCCTCACTGGTATTATGGAGATACTATCTCCAAACGGGCAAGAGGAGTAGCCATTGGCTTTGCCAAAGGAGTCCGGTTCACACTAGTAGACCGACTGGTTGACCCTGACGGAAGATTCCTCTTCCTTAAAGGGAAACTGGAAGGGATGGAATGTACATTGGCGAATGTTTATGCTCCAAATATCCATCCGATAAAATATCTCATAGAAATTTTAGCAAAACTAAAGGACTTCACACAAGGGAAGGTTATTCTGGCAGGAGATTTAAACTTTTGCATGGACCCGAGGATAGATAAGACCACCCTGTCACAAGGGGGAAAATAAACACTCTTAAAAAAGATAAAAAATAGCCTCTACAGAAGCCAATTGATAGATGTCTGGAGAGTCCTCAACCCGGGACAGCGGGATTATACGTTTTATTCCCCAGTACACGGTAGTTACTCCCGTATAGACCACATTTTAGTGGATCATAGTTGCTTGGAGATGGTAGAGGGGGCAGACATAGGCGCTATGACACTGTCGGATCATGCCCCAATAAGTATATCCCTTAGTATACGAGGAAACCAGAAAATATTTCAGAATTGGCGGCTTAATGAAGAGCTAATAAGGGACGAGAGTGGCATAGCGAGGATCAAAAAGGAGCTAGAGGATTACTTTAGGGTTAATGATACAGATGAAATATCGGGAGCAACACTCTGGGACGCACATAAAACGGTGATAAGAGGGACCTTGATTTCAGAAGGAATAAGGAAAAAAAAGAAAGAAGTCGCAAAAGAGAAAAATTAATAGAAGAAATATTAATTCTGGAGCAAAAACATAAAAAATCAGTAAAGGAACGAGGGACATTCCAGGCCCTAGTGATCAAGCGAAATGAACTAAAAGAGCTAATGGACCAGGAAACAAAAAGAGAATTTAACCTAATAGCAAAAGAAAGGTATATGTGGGGAAATAAAACAAATAAGCATCTGGCCAGGATGGTTCGGAAAAAAAAAACAAGAAATTACATAGAAAAAATAAAAAATGAAAAAGGGGAGACAGTACATACAACAAAAGAAATCGCAGAAACCTTTAGAGTGTACTACGAGAAGTTATATGCAGTGGAACAGAGGGAATGGAAACAGGGAGAGAAGGAGAAGAAGATTACAGATTTCCTAAAAAGAGCGAATGTTCCAAAATGCAGTCAAACTGACGCATTAATGATGGATAGGCCCATCACAGAAAACGAAATTGAGATAGCACTCGCAGATTCAGCGTTAGGAAAAAGCCCAGGTCCGGACGGTTTTACTGTCTTATACTACAAAAAATTTAAGGAGATACTCATTCCTAGACTCTGTCAGTACTTTAACGGATTGGGGAAAGATTACCCGTTAAGCCGAGAAGCAGCAGAGGCAACTATTACCGTCATTCCCAAGGAAGGAAAAGATGGCAGAACCTGCTCAGGATATAGGCCGATATCTTTGTTGAATACCGACACCAAACTATTCGCTAAGATACTGGCCGGCAGAGTGAAACAGGAGATGTCAAAACTCGTCCATCCTGACCAGACAGGGTTCATCCAGGGGAGAGAGGGAAGGGATAATGGGGTAAGGGCCCTCCTCGTCCTTAAAAAAATGAAAGAAAATGGGCTCCCCAGTCTACTCCTGTCGATCGACGCCGAAAAAGCGTTCGATAGGGTAGACTGGGGACTCATGTTAAACACACTAGAAGAAATGGGCTTCGGACAAACGATAATGAGGTGGATTAGAACTTTATACCAAACCCCGACAGCAAGGATAAAAATAAATGGAAGCCTCTCCCAAGGGTTCAAAATGAAAAACGGAACAAGACAGGGATGCCCCCTGTCACCAATGCTATTTGTATTATCAATTGAGCCCCTGCTGGCCAGGATACGCGGTAGCCTAAAAATTGAAGGAGTAAAAATAAAAGACGAGGAACATAAGCTCTCCGCATTCGCGGACGATGTCCTCTTCTATATTGTGAATCCCACAACATCAATCCCAAACTTACTGGAAATATGCAGCCAATACGGAGAAATATCAAACTTCAAACTAAACGTAACTAAAACAGAAGTCTTAAACGTAAACACATCTAGAGCAGAGGAACAAGAACTTAGAGTCAAGTACCAATTCCCGTGGGTAGAAAATCTTAAGTATCTAGGGGTTAAGTTAACAAATTCTACAAAAAAAATCTACGAGATAAACTACATCCCCCTCCTAGACGAAATCAAAGCTGAAATAACAAGGATAAAGAATAGGACAATATCATGGATTGGCAGAATAAATTTTTGTAAGATGGTACTCATACCTAAAATCCTATATAAATTTCAGATGCTCCCTATTACCCTACCAAATGTATTTTTCCAAACTTTAAAAAATTTGATTATGAAATACATCTGGAGGAACAAGAAACATAGAATATCATTTCAGGTGTTAACACAACCTAAAGAGAAGGGGGGGCTGGCAGTCCCTGACATTAAAAAATATT
This sequence comes from Rana kukunoris, assembly GCA_029574335.1. Lineage (NCBI taxonomy): Eukaryota > Metazoa > Chordata > Amphibia > Anura > Ranidae > Rana > Rana kukunoris. The sequence goes on along the minus strand of CM056050.1, from coordinate 216,853,367 downwards.
ATGACGCTGTCGTGGTATCGAGGGTAGCGGAATGGGCTAGAGGAAACAAAGAAAAACGGTGGATTACAATGGAAAATGCACTATCAGAGGTAAAGTTAGAAAAAATAATCTGGAACCCCCCTCAAAGCAGGGCTCTAGGTTCAACCACACACGAGATCACAAGAAATGCACTTAATGTTTGGGACACTATACACAAAAGAATTGACAAAGAATATAATTCACCTCTTATAGCACTTAAGGATAATGACTATTTCCAACCAGGCAAAGTCTCAGTGGGAGGAAACTGGATAAAAAAAGGACACGGCACAATTGAGCGAAATCATAAAGGATGGCCACATAATTTCACTGCACGAAATGGAAAAAAAAAAAGATTTCTTTAATGAATATAAATAAATGGAGGTACCAACAGCTCAGACACTTCGTATTAAAATTACCACAACCCTTAAGGACAGGAGAGCAGCTAACTGATCTGGAAAAATGATGTTCTACAGAAAATCCTAGAGGAACGATCTCAAAATTATATAAGATTTTACTGAAGATGGATGAGCAGGAGGTCCCCCCTTTTATCAAAAAATGGGAAAGAGAGCTAGGGTCACAAAGGGACAAGGGCACAATAAAGAAAATACTGAAATTGACACACACCTCAGCGATCGACACTAGGACGGCAGAAATTAATTTTAAATGTCTGTCTAGATGGTACATCACACCAGATAAACTAAGTAAATATAAAGAAGAACAATCAGCGGAGTGCTGGAGGGGGTGCAGATCCTTAGGTACAATGGCACACCTGTGGTGGGAATGCCCCAAAATCAGGAAATATTGGGAGACGATTATAGGTTTGATAGAGGAGATTACTGGGGAAAAAATTAAGATGGACCCATGGATAGTTCTCTTCCATGGAGGGAAAGACAGTATTAAAAGGTATAGAAACTCCCTAGTCCCGCACTTGCTTAATGCGGCCAAAAGGTTGATTCCTAGTAAATGGCAAGAGATCGGATGTCCTCAGATATGGGAGTGGATTGATATGGTCGAAGGGACGTACAGTATGGAAGATTTAAAAAATAGTATTGAAGACAGTAAAAAGATTCAAAACCAGAAATGGGATACATGGAAGAGATTTAAGAGGACCTGGAGTTACGCTGAAAATCTAAGGGAAAAGAGATAAGAAAAAAATAGAAGGTAAACCAAGAAAAAAGAGAGGGGGCAAAAATTTGGTGAGAAATAAGGGAAATAAGGGGAGGGAGGGGGGGGGATGGGGAGACGGGGGGGAGAAGAACTAGGGGGTCATAGTATCGATAAATATAAATAAAATATCGTGCTGTAAAAGGAATAGATTATATGGTGCCGGCCTAGACATATGTTTGTTAATATATATAATAAAAAAAAAAAAAAAAAGAATGAAAAGGGAAAAAAATATATAAAATAACCCTCTCACTGATGATGCGAAACCAAAATAGAGACGCTCTAGACAGCTACAAAGGGATAAAAGGAGCGTCTTACGTAACTTTTACGATATCTCTATGAGGTTGAGTCTGAAGTGAAAAAAAAAAAAAAAAAAGATAAGATTGAGGGGTTTCATAAGATTTGGGACCCGTGGATCAATTATCTCACAGCCACATGACCAATTAGCCTGGCATGGAGGGGATTTCCCCCCCCCCCCGATCGGAGTGCTCCCTTCTCTCTTCCCTCTTTCTTCTTTTCTCGCTCCCTTTGCTTCTTCTCTCCACTTTTACTCTATTGATCAGGGTACTGCTAGATTTAAAACATTTTGACCTGGTCTCCTCTTCTAATGTATGGTCGCTCTCTTTCCTTTTTTACTATTGTATACCTTTTGCCATCTGATGAGGATACGGTTCCTGAGACCAGGGGACCTTGCTGCCGGGAGCCCCTCTGGTGGTCCTGATCTAGCCCCCTTTTTGTTGGCGGGTGGGGGCCCTTGGACGGGGACCTAGGTGGACGTTTACTGTTACTATTAATGTGCCCTTAATAGAGGTTAATGCTATATGTTTTTTGATATCTAAGTGTGTAGACGGGATGTTCCTGTCCTATTGTTTCACTTTCTTTTTTGAAAACTCAATAAAAATATTGGAAAAGAAGAATTAGGGATTCAGCCGCCAAGCCATCAAATTTAGCTGCTGTGAAGCAGGGTGGTAGATCGGGCCCTGAGACAGCAGATCTGGGCGCAGGGGGAGTGGCCACGGTGCCCCTACTGACATCCTCACGATGAGTGCGTACCAAGCCCTTCTGGGCCAGGCTGGGGCCACCAGGATCACCGGCCTGCGCTCCACCCTGATCCTTCGTAGAAGGCGGGGAATCATCTGTAGTGGAGAGAACGCATACAGGAGAGAAAACTGGTGCCAGGGGCAAACCAACGCATCGGTCCCGTAGGCCGAGGGGTCCCTGGCTCGGGATACGAATTTGTCCAACTTCTTGTTGAATCTTGTTGCCATGATGTCCACATCGGGAACTCCGAATCTTTGGCAAATCTCTTGGAATACCTGGGGGTGAAGAGACCACTCTCCCGGGAGTAACTGTTGACGACTCAAAAAATCTGCTTGAGAATTGTCTATCCCTGGGATGAACACTGCTGAGATGCAGGGTACATGGGCTTCGGCCCATGAGAAAATCAGGTTTACTTCCCTTTGAGCCGCTAGGCTCCTTGTGCCCCCCTGGTGGTTTATGTATGCCACCGCCGTGGCATTGTCGGACTGTATCCTTACTGGCAGACCCTGCAGGGGGAGAGTCCAGGCGACCAGGGCCAACCGAGCAGCTCTGATCTCTAGGACATTGATGGGAAGCAGACTTTCTGCCTCTGAACACTGTCCCTGCTGGGTCCGTTTTCCTAAGATTGCCCCCCAACCTGTTAGGCTGGCATCTGTGGTTACTATTTTCCACGTGATGGGGCAAAAGGTTTTCCCTTTTGACAATTTTTGAGGGACCAGCCACCAGTACAGGCTGCGCCTGACTCCTGGGGAAAGACCTAATGGACGGTCTAATGCCTGTATGGACCTGTTCCAAGCAGAGAGAATAGCTGCCTGGAGAACTCTGGTATGGATCTGGGCATAGGGCACTGCTTCGAAGGCGGCTACCATCTTTCCCAGCAGTCGCATGCATAGGCGAATAGTCGGCCTCTTTTTGCCTAGGACTATTTTAATTGTTTGAGTCAATGACCTGATCTTTTCTTGAGGTAAAAATATCCTCTGGCATTCTGTATCTAACCGAAGGCCTAGATATTCCAACTGTCTTGTGGGTTGCAACCTCGATTTTCCTTGGTTCACAACCCACCCGAATTCTTGTAGATGCCGAACTGTGCGGACTACTGCATGATTGAGGTTGGAAGCTGATCTGTCGATAACCAGGAGATCGTCCAGTTATGCCAGGACCAAAATGCCTTCTGTCCTTAGGACGGCTAGCACCGGGGCTAACACCTTTGTGAATACCCGCGGAGCTGTTGCCAACCCGAAAGGGAGGGCTACGAACTGGAAATGACTTTGATCTATCATAAAACGAAGAAACTTGTGATGTGCTGGGTAGATCGGCACATGCAGATATGCATCCTTTATGTCTATAGATGCTAGAAAGTCGCCTTGATGCAGGCTGGCTGTCACTGAACGTATGGAATCCATACGAAAGGTCTGAATCTTTAGAAAGCGATTTAGGCGTTTGAGGTCTAGGATAGGCCTGACGTCGCCATTGGGTTTTGGTATAATAAAAAGGTTGGAGTAGAATCCCAGACCCCTTTCTTGGGTTGGTACTACAATTACTCCTTGGAGCAAGAGGCGATCCAACGCCTTTACGAGAGAGGCCCTCTTTAACGGGTCGCTTGGAAGACTTGACCCCTGAAAATGAGGAGGGGGGATTTCTCGAAACTCTAGTTTGTAGCCTATGGCTACCACGGACCGAACCCAAGAGTCGGGAATTCTGGCCTTCCAGACTTCGGAGAAAAACTGAAGTCTTCCCCCCACCCAAGAGAGTGGGGGCGCCCCTTCATGAATCTGACTTGATGACTGGTTTAGCCGGCTTGCGAGACCAGGGCCTCTTGTTTGCCGCGGCTTGTCCCTGTGGGCGGCTATTAACTGCTGAACGCCCGGGAGGCCGTCGATACTGACGGGAAGTCGAAGGGGCCGAGCCTGCAAAGGCCTGTCGTTTAAACGCGGGCCCACGCGGTCTTTTCTTGACCGGTAAGGAAGAACTTTTACCACTTGATATGGTTTGGATATAATTTATCTAGGTCTTCACCGAATAGTCTTCCCCCATGAAAGGGAAACCCTGCTAAAAGCTTTTTGCAGGGTGCCTCTGCTGACCAGTTCTTTAGCCACGAAAGACGACGCATGTGAACCACCAGCAGAGATAACCGGGATGCCTGTTGGATGGAGTCCTTAATAGCATCTACTGCAAAGCAGAGAGCCCTAGGGAAATCTGCTAATTCACGAGTTTGCTGAGCCGGCATGTCCTTTAATATCTGTTTTGCCTGATCCTTTAAGGCCTGACAAACGCCAATGGCTGCCACCACTGGCTGAACCATGGCACCTACTGTGGTGAAAGAAGCCTTCAGTAGGGTCTCTAATTTTTTGTCGACCGGATCCTTGAACATCTGGACATTTTCAACCGGACAGGTCAGGGATTTATTCACGCAGGAAATGGCCGCATCCACTGTGGGGAGTGCCCATTTCTTTAAAAATTCCTCTTCCATAGGATAGAGAATAGAGAACCTCTTAGGAGGGATAAAGATCCTATCAGGTCGAGCCCAATCCTGGTAAATCACGCTCCGCAGAAGGGGGTGAATCGGAAAAGACACACAAGTTAATGGAGCCTTTAAAGAACCCAATGAGGATACCACAGGGGCTACTAGTTCTGGCACTGGAAGTTTAAAAGCAGTGCGAACTATATCGGTCAAAGACTGGATCCACAGGCTCTCCGCTTGAAAGGCCGAAAAATATTCATCTACAGTGGAACCCTCCATGTCTGAACCTTCGGGACTTGGGTCTGCTTGATCCCCTTGTGGGTCCCGTTCCTCCGAAGAGGAGACCTCCGCATCTGAAAACACCAAACTAGGTGAGGGGGATCTAGCCCGTTTGCTACTTGGCAAAGGGCGGGCAAACAAAGCAGTTAACCTTTTCTCTAGCCCACCCAGGGTGGTCGCTAGCATTTCTTCCGTTACGTAAACGGGAATGGGTGGATCGGGGGCCGCCTCTGCCCCCAGCACCCCCAATGGCTCTTGTACTATGCTACTCGGTGATCTAACTGGTGAGGGTGGGGCCGTTGAAGCCTGGCCCAAATCCTCTGACCCCGATGGAGACCCCTTTTGTTTCTTGGCACCTTTTGCAGCCTTGGCTGGTCCTGATGCCTTTGGAGCCATTGCACAACCTTGAGTCACCCCTCTAGCCAACACCTGACTGTTGTAGCTAGGAGTAATTAATATGAGAACAGGCTGAGGAAAATGAAAAAAAATTGTATATATATTTTTTTTTTTTTACCCGCCTGGGAGGTGGCAATACTGAGGAAAACCTGTGAGTATTGCAACACCAATGCCCGTTAGCCGGAGTCCAAGGTTGACTCAGATACTGCTGGATCTAAGGCTGAGTCCCTTTAAGCAAAAAAACTCTTTTTTTTTTTTTTTTTTTTCTGGTCAATAGTGGAACTAAGTCCTAGACCTGAAGATCCACAAACCGCCACTGGGTGTCACTGTGGCCAAAAGACCCAGCTGCGCGCTCTGTGTCCTTCTTCCTCTGCCTCCAGGAGGGAAAGACCAGCCAGAGAAAAAAAGTTTTACTTTTAAAACAGACCCTGACGCTGCTGGCCCGCCCCCCCAACGCACGCCGACGCTATAAAAGGCGGCGCGCACACGCGCGCGCACCCCCCCACGCTGAAAACAACATGGAGGAAGCAGAGCAGAGGAAAAACATGGACCAGCGCCAGGCAGCACCAACAGACACCAGGTAAGCACTAATCTTATTGTAGTGCACAGAGAGAGGAAGCTGTCCCCATGGGCTTCCTAAGAAACAGGAGTTTTCACCAGCAATTTCCTCTTTAAAACATGTGGGGTTGCAGTATCAATGCTAACAGGCAGACCTGGGGTGAGTAGCAAATATATATCTTACACAAGTATACATATATCTACATACGTTATCTGGGTAAACATTAGTATCCCATCCTGCCCACACAGACATAGTGGAGATAGTGGCTGATGCACAAGCATACCATTAGCCAACCCAGAACCCCCAGGGGGATACCTACTGTCGAACCAAGTCCCGCAGGTTCCCTCTTACCTGCTCCACGCCGCAGGGTATTGCAAACTGCAAGAGGCCCAATCTTCCCCCATTTCCGTGGGTATTGTCTCGGACCTTCAGGGACCGGGGTCCTGTGTTAAAGAACCCACACCCCTGGACCTATATAGCATCCTGGCATCAGTAGCGTTTAGTCCTGGGAGAGACCAAGGCACTGGAGCCCAGAATCCAGCCCTCCAAGGAGAGGCATTATAGGCAACACCCCACGCAGGCAGGGCCCGGGTACCGTACTCCTTGGCTTTGAAGCACTTCGGACGGATCCGGCTAGCTATCCTGGGTCCCGAGACCTCCGAGGGACAGCTAGACGTGACCAACACCTAAGACACTGGCGAAAAAACTGAAGCACTCTCAGTGGGAGGGGGTTATATAGGGAGGAACTTCCTGTGAAGTTGATTACACCAGTGTCCACACCTGAAGGTACCCATATAACCCATATGTAATGACTATGCGCTCTGTGTCCCGTGATGTACGATAAAGAAATAGGATTTTTATAACAGCTTACCTGTAAAATCCTTTTCTTGGAGTACATGACGGGACACAGTCTTAGTCTTTACTAAGTGGGTTATATTCCACCTTCAGGTGCTGGACACTGGTGTAATCAATTAGAACAGGAAGTTCCCTCCCTATATAACCCTCCCATACTGGGAGCGCCTCAGTTTTTGTAGAAAAGCAATAAGTGTCCCAATATCCCCAAACAAGAGGGGCGGGAACTCTGGGTCCTGTGATGTACTCCAAGAAAATGATTTTACAGGTAAGCCAAGGGTCTTCAAACTATGGCCCTCCAGTTGTTCAGGAACTACAATTCCCATTATGCCTAGTCATGTCTGTGAATGTCAGAGTTTTACAATGCCTCATGGGATGTGTAGTTCCGCAACAGCTGGAGGGCCGTAGTTTGAGGATCCCTGAGGTAAGCTGTTATAAAAATCCTATTTTCTTTAGCGTACATCACTGGACACAGAGTCTTCTTCATTACTAAGTGGGATGTCCCAGAGCAATGCTTATTGAGGGGAGGGAGACACCAACAACGCAGACTGCCATCAGACATGAGGACCTCTAATGCTGCCTGCAGCATACTGAGCCAAAAAAGCTGCATCCTCCTGCCGTGTTACATTCATCTGATAGGGATTAGTGAACGTAAACACAAACGACCATGTTGCGGCCTGGCAAATCTGAGTCATAAAGGCTTGGTAATGCACCCCGCATGAAGTGCTTACTATCCTGGTAGGGTGCACCGTAAAAGAAACAGGGAGAACCCTCTCTTTAACCACAAGCCTGAATAATAACCTGATGAATCAACATTTGACAACAGTTGATTTAGACGCTGCCTGCCCTTTCCTGGGGCCTCCTGGTAGCGTAACCACATTAGTTTTCCGTATCCGAGCAGCCGCTTCAGATAGATCTTGACCTCTCTTACTTCAACGAGAGCGTGTGTAGCTATTTTAATAGCTGATCTGTACACTGCCCGCCCACATCTAGAGTCTTCTGGCAGAAAAAAACAAAACGTTAGGTCTCTTCATCTGAACACCTTCAGATAGATTTTAACTGCTCTCATCTCCATTGAGAGAAAAGCAATAACCTTTCCTTCCGTGGACCAAGGTCTTGGAAAAAGGAAGGCAAGAATATCTTGATTCAAATGAACACTAGATCCTTCTAGTAAACAAGGTTGGGTGAGGATTTAGCATCACTCTTCTTGTAAAAATAATTAAGTATGGCTCTATACAAAGAAAGCTGCCAATACTCTCTTGCGGAGGCAACCGTAACCAAGAACACCAATTCCCTCTTTAGAAGGATGAAGGGAATTATGGTGAATCAGCCCAAGGTGCTGACCCTGTAAGCTGAGAAAACTAGATCCAATTCTCCGAGCACAAGGGCAACCTAACTGGCGGACTTATACACGTCACCCCTTGTATAACGGCTCGGATCAAGAGTGTGACACAAGCAACCTTTGAAAATATTGACAAGGCCAGGATCGGATCCTTAATGGAACTTAAGGCTAGCTCCATCTCCTTTCCAAAGTAGGAAGGCAAGAATTTTACCTATGACATACTACCAAGGATGCCACTCCTTGGTTTCACAACAGGAACATGGGCCTTCCAGATCCTAGGATATCTGGTCCTTGACGCCAGCTCTCCTGTATGAATCAAGGTAACTGCCGCTGATTCTGAAAGCCCCGATCCTCAAGAATGCGGGCTATAACAGCCAGACCATTAATACCCATGTATGCAAGACAGGATGTAACCCTGCGAAGCAGGCCTGGACAAGCTGTAAGGGACCCAGGGCCCTCTACTATCCCTGCACAGTAAGGTCGTATGGGCTATGCTGGAGCATTTAGGCCAGCTTCTGTTCTCCTCTGATGTAGCATATAAGCCACGAAAGTCGCGGCACTGGGGGTAGAACACACATAAACCAGCGACAACTGGTCCCCCAGGATCACCAACACATCTGTCCTGCATGCGGGTGGATCCTTTTGTCCTTGACACAAAGCTGTTCAATCCCTTGTTGAACCTGGACGTCAATACCCTTTATGTACAGGGTACCGTTTCTGTGACATTTGGTCAGAAAAAAGTCGGTGTGTAGAGGTCAATCTCCAATTGTTGATGGCTCCAGCGAATCGCCTGCCAATCTTGCATTCCATGAAATGACGATTGTCAAATAGGCAAGGCCCAAGCTCCTCCCTGGTAAACAAAGTAAACCACTAGAGAGGCATTGTCAGATTGTATTCTGACAGAACAACCCTGTAACCTAAACGTTCAGGCCCTTAAGCCAGATGCTCCATCCTTAGCTCTAGAAAGCTGATGGATATGGCTCACTTGGAGCTTGACCACCTCCCTTGGGCCGTGGTCTCCTCCAGGCCTGGCCTCTATCCCTAGAGGCCAGCCCTCGCAGCCGCCACCTCCCAGGTAACGGGTATGAAGGATCTTCCCTTCTGCCAATCATTTAGTTAAGAACCATCAACTGAAATTCCAGCATATCCCTGGGACCAGACTCCTTGGATAATGCGAGGTTAGGATCCACTCGTTCCAGGCCGACAGAATAATATTTATATCATCCTTAAATAAGACTGAGCATAGGGACCTGCCGTGAATGAAGCCGGCATATTCCCTAGCACCTTAAGTAAAACGTAAGGAACTGTTCCTTGCCGTGAACTTTCTCATAGCGATGATCTTGTCTGAGGCCAAAAACTCCCCCTTTTGGGCTGTGTCCCACACATTCCAAGCTTCTTGTCAATGAACGAATGTCCCTCTTGACTGGGATCCTAATCCAGGAGTTCCAGATACTTAACCATGCTGGACTCCCCTAGGCCCAGCCATACTACTGACTGATCCGTCAGCAGGAGCTGCTTTGGTATGCCATTACTGCTATACCCTGGGCCTTTGGACCTGCTAGAGGTGGGCCCTAGCACCCCACTAACCCAGGCACGGAGGCTAACCCAAGGGGCAAGACCACCAACTGGAGACAGAGCTGTTCCCCTGCGAAATGCAGACAACCTCTGCAGTCCCATGTAAATAAACACATCTGCAAATGGCTCCCCATATGTGCATGTGGCAAGCTTTAAAGCCATATGCCTCCTTGGAAGCGTGTTCATGGAAGCGTGTGACCATGGAGGCATGAATTCATACAGATATGTTTTAGGCAAAAAACATAAAAAAGGGGCGTGCTGTATACACGCATACCTGTGCGATCCAGCATCTTTATGCAATTAAGCATTTTAATGCGACTTTAGGCATCTCTGTGAGAACAAGCCTCTCTATGTGATCAAGTGTCCCTGGGTAATCAAGGACTCGGTTGATCAGGCAATCATGTGTGATCCAGCTTCTTTATGCATTCAAGCATTTTTTGCAATTTTAGGCATTTCTGTGGAAACAAGCCTCTCTGTGTGACCAAATATGCTTGGGTAATCAAGGACTCGAGTTATCAGGTAACCATGTGTGATCCCGCATCTTTATGCAAACAAAAAACGAACAATGAGAACATGAAAACAGCACTGCATTAAGGTAAAGGAAGCTATTTAGCTAAAAAAAAATCCTTTAGTGACCCTTTAAGTCTCTACAGGGGAGGATAGTATCATGCAAGCATGATAAATGGCCCCCAGCTTCAGGTGGGGATACCCTTTATATTCCTACCCCTGAACCCTCCCTTTACAGGGAGACAAAAAAGTCCTAAGCCAAAAGCAGGGGAACTTAACCCTGGTGCATCAACAGCTGAACTTAGTCTAGCAAAATAATGCCTGCTAATCTGCACAGCTAGATGCGGAGTAGGTGTCTTAGATGAGTCTGTATTCAATCCACACAAGGTGCTTACGTGCCCCAAGCTCCGCTTCAGGCTCTGCCCCCATCGTGGCAGAGCCTGAAGCGGAGGAAGTAAACCGCACCATAGATCAGCTAACCTTGAGCTTCCTGGAAAGCATGGTAAGCGAAACACCAGGCATATCTTTTTACTGACTTTAGTGGTGGAAAAACAGATAAGACATGCAGCTACTCATGGCAATCCAGCCCTCTCCAGGGGAGATCTATGGATACTGTAGCCATCCTGTCTCAGACATAGTGGTCTTTTTGCCCAGGCACCCCTGCATTATAGACAAGACCCAATAGCCCCTTCAGGAGAGGACTAGGACCAGCTAGGGGAGGTATATGGGTGCCAGAGCCATCCTGTCTCAAAAGACATTGTGGTTCAGTTGCCCATACACAGAAGCATAAAAAATAGGCGAGACCCATAGTTAGTCCCCTAGATGGAAGACATACCAACGGACCAAGTCCCATAGGTACCACCGCTTACCTTTCCACGCTGCAGGGTATTGCAAAGCAAGAGGCCCAGCCTTTACCCCTCACCGTGGGCTTCGTTTTTAGACCTTCAGGGACTTGGGTCCATAGCAGGTCACCTCTCCCCTGGACCTATATAGCACCCTGGCAACAGGAAAACATTTGGACTTTGGTATAGACCAATGTTCTGGAACCCAGGATCCAGCTCTCAGAGAGAAGCATTATAGGCAAAACCTCGTTTTTCGTACTGAGGCCCGGGTACCGTCCACTTTGGCTATGAAGCAACTTGGACGGATCCGGATTTTATGGAGGCTTTTTAAATCCAGCATGGATCCCTCCAGTGGAGCTCCTCAGAGCACATGTTCACTCGTGACCAACACCTTAGACACTGGCGAAAAAAACTGTGGTGCTCCCAGTATGGGAGGGGTTATATAGGGAGGGAACTTCCCGTTGTAATTGATTACACCAGTATCCAGCACCCGAAGGTGGAATATAACCCACTTAGTAAGGACTAAGACTGTGTCCCGTGATGTACTTCAAGAAAAGGATTTTACAGGTAAGCTGTTATAAAAATCCTATTTTTGTTTGCAAAGTTGCATGTGTAAGCCAGGAGGCTGAATATACGGTTATTTAGTGCTGATGGTGATGACTAAGACTGTGTACCGTGATGTACGATAAAGAAATACTAGGCTACCTGGCTCTCTTTAGTAGCAGCACCACTGCTCAGGCTCCCACATGGAGCCCTCATGACTCCTGTCAGCAACCTAAGGCTTGAGTCTCTGGTTTTTACAGAGCAGACCTGCACTCTCTGGCTTCTCCCTTGCAAGCCTGGACTCATCAGGAGGGTGGAGTCCAGAACCATGGTCAAGTATCTACAAATAGCCCAGCACATACCTGACCAGTCAGTGTGTTGGTGGATCACAAAATCAGGACCGAGGACTGGGGATTTCATCCCACGCGGATCACTACGAAATCCCCGGGCTCCAGGTCCCAAAACTGATTTTCCTAAACAATGAAGAAACAAAAGCCAGTTTCATCCCAAATATGCAAACCCTCTGGAGCCTCCTGGTTGAGAATCCCGCGTCCTTCCCCTGGTGGGGTACCACACATATATATATATATATATATATATATATATATATATATATATATATATATATATATATATTAGGGCTGTGACTGATCAAAATTTTTGTGTTCGATTAATCGTTTTTTTTTTTAATCGACTAATTTCGATTAATTATAACGCACAGATCCAACTACTTTCAGCTGATCTCCTTGCAGGCTGATTCCCAGTGCAGCTCCCAACCACTGGAAAGATTGATAGCAGGATAAAAAAAAACACACAAAGGCAGCGCTCGATGGGAATTGCATTAAAACTTTTATAGTCTTCAAGTAGGTAACCAAATAAATATTACACTGGAGATAAAATCGATGTAGCTACATAAACTGTAAAAATGGTGCGAGTAATACCAAACGGTACCAAAAGCAGTCATAAAAACATGCAGCTAAGTATGATACTGGTATAAAAATGTGTACAACGATACCACTGCTGAATCCAGATGAGGAGAGGTTAACATTAGTCCGTCGGCGTTGGTTGTAGAATCCCAGGTTGATAGAGGGAAGTGATAGAGGGAAATGTAACAGCCCTTGCATGTGGCAGATAGTAAGGTCCCGCCGGCATGCAGATATGAAGGCACAGCAGAGGAGCCCTTCAGATGGACACGGCAAGCCCTGCCGGTGTCGGTGACATTACCGGATCTCCGACGGAACTCCCTGAAGGCCCAGAAGCCGGCGGAGAGGTGAGTACCAATTAAAAGAATTTTAATCGATCAAAAAGATTTCGATCGATCAAAAAAAATTAAAGATTAATCGATTAATTAAAAGTTAATTTGCACAGCCCTAATATATATATATATATATATATATATATATATATATATATATATATATATATATATATATATATATGCGTTATATCTCCAATGACAGAAAAAAAACACCCTGTGTCTTCACTCTTCATGCAATAGTGCACATCCACCACCAGGTGAACGGCTTGCTCAGCTCAATTATTGTGGCAATATGCTCATCAATATTATCCCTTTAAATGCTGCAGACCCAAATTCCCCACTCTGACTATTTTCACAGAAAATCTCCTCCACTTATCACAGCATCCCAGAGATATTCAAGTAAACCGGGCTGTACATTTGCAATCTCCTGTTGGGTTACTACCACTAACTGTGTGCCTTCAGCATGACCTCACATGCTCGACTCCTCCCTCCTAGACATGGTTTGCCCCGTGATTGGGCTTCTTCAGTGGGTGCTGGCATGATATTGCAATTGTATAGCACCGTTTACCTGATTATACTGAAAGTACAGGGAGTGCAGAATTATTAGGCAAATTAGTATTTTGACCACATTATCCTCTTTATGCATGTTGTCTTACTCCAAGCTGTATAGGCTTGAAAGCCTACTACCAATTAAGCATATTAGGTGATGTGCATCTCTGTAATGAGAAGGGGTGTGGTCTAATGACATCAACACCCCATATATTAGGTGTGCATAATTATTAGGCAACTTCCTTTCCTTTGGCAAAATGGGTCAAAAGAAGGACTTGACAGGCTCAGAAAAGTCAAAAATAGTGAGATATCTTGCAGAGGGATGCAGCACTCTTAAAATTGCAAAGCTTCTGAAGCGTGATCATCGAACAATCAAGCGTTTCATTCAAAATAGTCAACAGGGTCGCAAGAAGCGTGTGGAAAAACCAGGGTGCAAAATAACTGCCCATGAACTGAGAAAAGTCAAGCGTGCAGCTGCCAAGATGCCACTTGCCACCAGTTTGGCCATATTTTAGAGCTGCAACATCACTGGAGTGCCCAAAAGCACAAGGTGTACAATACTCAGAGACATGGCCAAGGTAAGAAAGGCTGAAAGACGACCACCACTGAACAAGACACACAAGCTGAAACGTCAAGCCTGAGCCAAGAAATATCTCAAGACTGATTTTTCTAAGGTTTTATGGACTGATGAAATGAGAGTGAGTCTTGATGGGCCCGTGGCTGGATTGGTAAAGGGCAGAGAGCTCCAGTCCGACTCAGATGCCAGCAAGGTGGAGGTGGAGGTGGAGTACTGGTTTGGGCTGGTATCCTCAAAGATGAGCTTGTGGGGCCTTTTCAGGTTGAGGATGGAGTGAAGCTCAACTCCCAGTCCTACTGCCAGTTTCTGGAAGACACCTTCTTCAAGCAGTGGTACAGGAAGAAGTCTGCATCCTTCAAGAAAAACATGATTTTCATGCAGGACAATGCTCCATCACACGCGTCCAAGTACTCCACAGCGTGGCTGGCAAGAAAGGGTATAAAATAAGAAAAACTAATGACATGGCCTCCTTGTTCACCTGATCTGAACCCCATTGAGAACCTGTGGTCCATCATCAAATGTGAGATTTACAAGGAGGGAAAACAGTACACCTCTCTGAACAGTGTCTGGGAGGCTGTGGTTGCTGCTGCACGCAATGTTGATGGTGAACAGATCAAAACACTGACAGAATCCATGGATGGCAGGCTGCATGAGTGTCCTTGCAAAGAAAGGTGGCTATATTGGTCACTGATTTGTTTTTGTTTTGTTTTTGAATGTCAGAAATGTATATTTGTGAATGTTGAGATGTTATATTGGTTTCACTGGTAAAAATAATTGAAATGGGTATACATTTGTTTTTTGTTAAGTTGCCTAATAATTATGCACAGTAATAGTCACCTGCAAGCACAGATATCCCCCTAAAATAGCTAAAACTAAAAACAAACTAAAAACTACTTCCAAAAATATTCAGCTTTGATATTAATGAGTTTTTTGGGTTCATTGAGAACATGGTTGTTCAATAATAAAATTAATCCTCAAAAATACAACTTGCCTAATAATTCTGCACTCCCTGTATTTTTAAATGCGGGGGTGTTTTAATAAAATTAGCGATACTGAGTACACTATGTCTATGCCTTTCTACTTTGTATGATATGGGAGCTGAGTCCCTGGGGTGCTGTGACAAGTGGATGACAGATTCCCTGTGAAAATGGAGGAGGATAAGACTGGTGAATTTGGGTCTGCAGCATTGAAAGGGATAATATTGATGAGCATATTGCCACAATAATTGAGGTAAGCCAGCCCTTCACCTGGTGGTGGATGTGCATTTTTTTCTGTCATTGATTTTTGTTTTGATATATTTTTATAGAGTACAGAACTTGATTTTTTAATTCACAATATTTCAGACACTTGATTTTTTCACAATACATATTTAACATAATCTCTTATAAGGTTATTTTTTTGGTTTGAATCAGTACTGTAGAATTAAAGCAGTTCTCAAATATGGTACCAGCAGTGTTAAATTAGTTGTGCAGACAAGGGGCCAGATTCTCTAAGAATTCCGGCGGCGTAGCGTAAGCCATTTACACTACGCCGCCGCATCGCACTAGAGCAAGTGCTTTATTCTCAAAGCACTTGCTCCGTAGTTTTCACCGGCGTTGCGTAAATGGCCCAGCGTAAACCCGCGCAATTCAAATGGGGCGGCTTGTATTTAAATTAAGCACGCCCCCGCGTCGAACGAACTGCGCATGCGCCGGCCAGGGAAAAAGCCCAGTGCGCATGCTCCAGCTCACGTCGGAAAGCGTCGTTGAAACCGACGTCAAAACGACGTGAGCGTCATTTACGCAACTCCCTATTCGCGAACGAGTTAGTGAAACGACGTAAGCGACCGAAAAAGCCGACGCTGACCCGACGCCATACTTAACATGGCATCCGAAGGGACCCGACAGCATCCGACGGAACTTCATAAGGTTACTCCACATAGAAGCTGGGGTAACCTTACGTGGACGAAAACGACGTACGCGACGACGGGGCGGCATAAAAGCGACCGGGAATCGGCGTACTACCTCATTTGCATATGCGAAAACAACGTAAAGGCCACCTAGTGGCCGGTGTTGTCATTACAACTCTGATCCGCAAGTGTAATGGTTTTACACTTGTCGGATGTAGAAGCGTATCTATGCAAAAGTGATGCTAAGCATCACGCGCATAGATACGAGACAAAAAAAACGGCGATACGACGGGGTATCTGAGATACACCGTCGTAACGCCGCTGAGAATCTGGCCCACGGTATCCTAATATGATATATCTTTCAGGTAATGTGTACCTTTAAATAGTATTTTATTTTTAATTCTAAAGTAAAGTTTTCATACCTTTTTCATTCCTCAGAGCATCATGAACCTGTAAGTGGGCATGTCCACATTGAGACATTACTGGGAGACACTGCAGGTTCACAGCAAAGATGGGGATTGGCTGGTTGGGGAAGCTGCTGTCAGTCAAGAAACAAGGGATTGGCAGGGGGCATGGCTAAACACTGACCGTGGAGGATACAGGCACGCTGTGCAAGGCTTTCCTGTATCTCTGAATAGGACATAAACTGACATTGCTGGCATGGATTGGCTTCAGTGCTTCAGCTAGATCAGTTTAAAAATCAGGAATTAGGGAACTTCCAGGATCAACCAGGTAATACAGAAAGATTACAAGTTTAGATATCTTACCGATATCAAAAAAGCACATATGAAATCCATTGACAGACTGACTACAAGAGAAATACGGACAAAGATCTTTTGGCTATACTGTACTTCTCATGTGGGTCACAGGAGTGCACTTAGTTCTTCTTTTCTTTGACCTGGGCTTAGGCCCACTGAAGTCTGACACCAGAGAGCCGTACAGACTCTGGAGAGATCCTAATGATAATGTCAGGATCTACCCACATGCCTTACAGGCAACTGGCTCAGCCTCTTAGTGCAGCACTGAGAGCCTAAACCAGCCGTTTCCTGCCCTATTCTCTTGCCCAACGCTCCAGTGACCACTGGAGGGGCAGAGCACAGAGTTGTGACTGACAGGAATTGGCAGAATTAACTCTGAATAAAGATCTCTGATGTACTCATACCTTGATGGTGTAGGCAAGCTGCTCCTTTGTCAGTTTGATATATATTCCTATGGAAAATACAATAGAGCAGTATTTCTTAAACTTTTTTACCATAGAGGATCTCTTGCCTCCTTGTCCCCTTTTCTCCCTGTTATGCTAATATTGTGACGGGGAACTGGGAGGAGTTATTCATCTGGATCAACAATCGTCTTTTATATGGTATATCGATGATGTCCTGCTCATTTGGAATGGGAGCGTGGACATGTTCTCCTCTTGTGTCCCACTGCAATAATGGTTTAGGTCTACATTTCACCCACGTGTTGTACCCCTGTTAACTTTTATTTTTGGATCCGGAGCAGTCCCATAAGGACGGTGTCATTGTTACTAAAAGTTATTGCAAACCTACGGGAGGCAACTCCCACTTACATTATTCCAGTTTTCACCACTTATCTTTGCATAATAACATTCCCAGTTTCATAGATTGAGGAGAAATTGCTCCAAGCACCAGGAATATATGGTGCCATGCTGCCCCAATGAGAAGGATCCGGCCTTCCAGCCAAAGGCTATAGCAGAGCTTCATATTAGTGCAGTCTATTACGCCTTGGGCTTGCTGCCCTTTCAACACATTTCATCATTGCCACCTGTGGAGATACTGGCCCCTGGGGACTATGCAAGTGCTAACCATTAGGATTATATCCGTGTCATATGTAGCATGCATTCGCTGGAATGACACTATGTGGTATACAATGAAGCTGGCTGCTGGTTTTTATAAGACTTTGCTTTTCTTGCTTTTTAATAAAAATAGACTCTGTTTTTACATATGTAAGAACTCCTTTGAGCAATTCCATTTGCCAACAATAATGTCTCTAAATGCCGTTTTGGGTATTTGGATTATGAGCTATTACTCCTTGATCACCTTGTTGGATGAAGCACTGAGATCTCTCTGTATCTTAATGTGAAGTCGGTAAATATATAAAGCATTTGATAAGCAAGACAAGAGTTTGTTCTAAAGGCATTTTTGTAAAGTGTACCTATTTTTTTTTAAAGAGACCCTGTCATCCGTGAATTATGTAGGAAACTACTACTGATCACTCCTATTAGTTATCTGGCTGTCATGCTGAGGTTTTTACTTAAAGGATCACTAAAGGAAAAAAAATGTTTTGGCTGAAATGACTGTTTACAGGGTATGGAGACATAAAAGTTAACTGATTCCTTTTAAAAATGATTAAAAATAGATGAAAATCAATCATATAATATGCCTCTAGTTTCACTTTCGTTTTTAAATTGGTTTTGTGTTTATGTGAAGTAGAGAGACGGAACAAAAACAAACAAATCCAGGGCAGTGTTTTTAAATTGAATCCCAGGCAGGGCAGTGTTTAGAGACATAAAAGTTAACTGATTCCTTTTAAAAATGATTAAAAATAGATAAAAATCAATCATGTAATGTGCCTGCAGTTTAGTTTCACTTTTAAATTGGTTTCATGTTTCTGTGAAGTAGAGAGACACACAGAACAAAAACAAACAAATCCAGGGCAGTGTTTTGTTTTTAAAATGAATCTGATTGGTTCTGAGGAGTTTTAGACACACAGCTTGGACCACAGTGAAAAGCTGCCATGAGATTTTTCATAAGGAGCCAGACAAGCAGGAATTGTGGAGAACAGAGCAGAATTACAGTAACTTCAAAGCAAAAACGAACAATGAGAACATGAAAACAGCACTGCATTAAGGTAAAGGAAGCTATTTAGCTAAAAATAAAAATAGTGATCCTTTAATTACTTTGAGCCACAGACCTGCTATAAGAAACTATTGTGCCAATTTACAGCATGCTTGTTCCAGGTCTGTGACTGAAAAGTACTCAAACCGTTCAAAGCAAGAAAACTATCATTGCCAGAATTATGCCAGCAATGGCAGCTTTTGAATTTCTTTTATTACTTTAAGAGCAGTGGTTCCTAATTAGAATCTCAGGAGCCGGGGGGGCGTGTCCGGATGTAAGCCGAGACAGACGTGCTGACAGAGAGCTCCACAAATCCTGATAGAATCCATGGTCATCCGCCTCACTGCACACCCTGGTGAGCCCTGAAAAGCACCCTACGTGTCCCCGGACATCCCCTGCCTCATCCCAGGCCGGTATCTTGGAGCCTGACCGGACGATTGTGCCCCATCCAGTCCATGGCCATCACTGCATAATCGCAGACCCGCCGCCATCTTGAGGCCTACGAAGCATCCTACCTTTCCTGCACACCGGAGCCGCGATCCGCGGAGACAGCAGTCGCCCCTGCCTCATCCACTTGTGGGGTCATCTCCGGAGGGGGTGCGTGGCATTGGGAGGCAGCCTGAGGCTCCCAGACAGCCGGCGCTCTTCACTCGCGGCCGCCGCCATCTTGCGGCCTACGGAGCCTGCATCCTCCGCTCTCTGGTGCCACAAAACGGGAGGCCACACAGCTGTGCTCGCCCGTGAATCCATCTCCGGAGGGGCCCAGCAGCATCGGGGAGCAGTCGGGGGACCCGGACAGCTGGATCCGCGCACTCGCAGGGCGCCGCCATCTTGCGGCCTACGGACCTGGTTGCATCCTCCCTGCTGGAGTGCCCTGGACTAAGAAGAGACCGGCCACATCCTTGTGCCAGGCATACTTGGAGGAGCAAGCAGATGTCACCACCCTCCTGTCCTGGGAAGAACAGCACTGCAGAAGCCTCAGGTATCTGTTTACCTTCCCTACACTGAAGGGTCTCCCTCTGCACATCCCAGGCTCTTAAAGAGGCAGACCCACCTATCTGCACATAGCCTTAAAAGCATAGAGACATCTTTGGAATCGGTAGCAGAGGAGGTAATAAGATCTTATCTTCTGGGGCGTGGCCTGGACATGGCTGAGTGAGGCTGTTTGAGTTCTGAGCTCCCGGCCCTGATCCTCTTTATGCCGGCCAAACTCGCCATGTTATAGGCATGCAATCAGCCAAGAAGCATACCAACAAGTCAGGCACCCGTGTGACCCGTTCCGGTGCTGCGACGAACGATCTACACGACTATTTTCACCGGCAGCCAAAGAAGTCGTCCGGAGCTAAGGCCACAGCACCACGAGGAGCAGCTTGCCAAGACTCGCCTGAAAGACCAGGAAGCGACGAGTGGGCCCATATCCCGGACCGAGCGGACTCACCTTCAGACCCGCTGTCATCGGCGGAGATCCCGGATATCCCCATGGCATCCCCGGCCTCCCCCCCGGGAGGCTCGGCGGCGGAACAGGACATACGCGCCTTGCTGCAGGCCCTCCCCACGCGCTCGGACATCGAGGCCCTCATCTTGCGTCTGGAGGAGACGCACCGCAGGGACTTTCAGGAGGTAAGGGCCGAGGTATCCACACTCACGGAGAGGGTGTCGACCGGAGAGGCATCATTGGTGGACCTGGAGAGTAGGGTGGCGGGCCTGGAGCGCTCGAGGGACCAACATCGGCAGACGGCGGTGTCCCTACAGCTCCACCTGGAGGATGCTGAAGATAGGAGCCGCCGCAATAATTTGCGGATTCGCGGTGTGCCGGAGACGGTAGACTCCATGGCTCTTGACGGTCAGCTGCAAGGTCTATTCCGCGACATTCTGGGAGCACCCGAGGAAGAGGTGGAGGTGGATCGGGCGCACAGAGCACTAGGCCCCAGAGCGCCAGAACAGGACAGGCCGCGCGATGTAATTTGCCGCCTACTACGCTATGCCCAGAAAGAGCGCATCCTCCGTCTAGCGTGGGATCGCGGGGAGCTGGAGATGGTGGGCTCCCGGATCAGAGTGCTGCCTGACCTATCAAGAGCAACCCTGCGCCGCAGAGCAATGCTGAGGCCCGTTCTGGATCTGGCAAGGGAAGGTGGCTTCACATACAGGTGGGGCTATCCCCTTTCGGTCACTTTTCGGAAAGACGGACACGCGTACACCCTGCAGACGCCAGCAGACCTACCTGGTCTCTTCAGATTCCTAGGGGCAGAACGGATACCGGTGCCGGATTGGCTCCAGCTGTTGCCGAGA
This sequence comes from Rana kukunoris, assembly GCA_029574335.1. Lineage (NCBI taxonomy): Eukaryota > Metazoa > Chordata > Amphibia > Anura > Ranidae > Rana > Rana kukunoris. The sequence goes on along the minus strand of CM056050.1, from coordinate 216,832,372 downwards.
TCGAGCGGGAGGTCGGGCCCCTTTGATGTTGGAGCCCCGGCCCAACCACGACAGCAGCGGCAGGGGAGGAGGAGGAGGAGAGCCCCTTCTGGAGAGGAACCCCGTATCTGACCTGTAAGTAGGCCCTGGGCCACACTCCACTGACTGTCCTAGCCTACACCCCACCACTAGACGATAGCCGGCGCCATGACCGCAGCCGCCCCACCTGGAGCTAACGCTCGTCTTAGATGGCATGGGGGTTCTGTACCATGGCCGTCTCCCCTCCCATCCCCCCCCCCTCCCGCGGGTTTGTTGAGCTCTCTATGGGGACTTATGTTGGCTGTTATATGGTTAGGGCCAAGTTTATGCCCAATCCTGCCCGTTAGCGTCCCCGGGTGGGGGTGGGGGGAGGGAGGTTGGCAACCCCTTAGCCCGTCCCGCTGTGCTGGACTCCCCAGGAATGAGCTGAGGTGCACCTGAGGGAGGACTTTGCATGCTGCTTGCCGGGATCACCCTGTTTGGACCTGGGACCGTGTGATGGGATAGACACGGCCCGGCTGGCTGCATTGACTGATCCGAGGTACCGCTCTCTCCCCTGCTCTCATCAGGCTATATCCTGTTTATATTCTTAGCTATGTGCCCCGGGTGAGGCTATGTTACTATCAGTCAGCTGTTTTGTGAGGGTGATCTGGGAACGTGATGCAGCAGTGCTCCCGGGACATCGGCCCTTGCCCCATGGTGGAGGGAGGGGGGTGAGGGTTGGACATCTACCATCTTTCCGCTATGCGAGGACTGCAGCAGCTCAACTCAGCGTGGGAGACCCCTCTTCTGGGCTCTTCGGGATGAAGGCTCATGACGTATAAGGGGATGGTTAGAGAGGTCCCCACGAGACACTTGCTCAGTAGAACTATAAGAGACGGTGGGGCTGTATATGATCTTGCTGGGTGGGGGGCTGTGGCGAAGCCACGTGTTTTCATGATGGTTCTCACGGCTCGTCGAGTCTCGGTAGACGGTATACAGTGGAGGGGGGTTGTGGGGTGGGACGAGCTTTGGGATTGTTGGGGTGGAGGTCTCCAGATCGAGATTACACTACAATTTGATGTGGAGGCCACTCACACCCTCTATGTGTGCTGTGTGCCCCATGGGGTTGAAGGGAGATTGTTGCCATTATTGCTGCTGTTGTTGTTATTGCTCTCATTACTGATATTATTATGGCTGCTCTTGTTATCAAGGACTTTCTCGTGCGCTCGGGCCGCCTCAGGCCGTTTGCTGGGCCTTGCCCGCTCTGGGGCTGGGGCTGCCGCGAGCGTGCTTGAGAGGCTGATCGTGCCTTATTTACTTATTTATGTTACCTTGTTTGGCTGGGGAGGGAGGGGACCCGGGAGCTCGCCTTGCTGGCCCTGTCCGCTCACTTCCCACTTAGGCCTGCTCTCAATCCCCAGTCTTGGACTGGAGAGCGCTCTAGCTGTTTAAGCTAATTTAGTTTCTTCTTATCAGTGCCGCACGCTCTTGTGCAAGCACTCTATTTTTCCTCTTTTCTTCCCTCTCGGCTCGTCTGTCTCTCTCTCCCCGCTCCCCGTCCTAGCTCGCACTACATTCTTCCAGGAGATTCACTATCTCTTGGCCCCACCCTACCGTTCACCTCCTTTATCCCTCCCCCTCTACCCTTCCCACCCCTGAGTCACGAGCATGGATACGCTCAAGGTGGTCTCCCTGAATGTTAAGGGACTAAACATCCCGGAGAAGAGGAGAATGCTCCTCCATGATATGCGGAACCTGAGGGCGGACGTGGTGCTGATTCAGGAGACGCATTTCAGAGATAACAACCTGCCTGTGCTGAGGAACAGACACTTCCCCACAGTGTACCATTCTCAATACACGGAGGCGAAATCGAGGGGGGTATCCGTCCTCATCTCGGCCGGGGTCCCTTGGACCCTGGGGGAGGTGCAGACGGACCCGGAGGGCCGGTCGTTGCTTTTGAAGGGATGTATAGGTCAGGTACAGGTCACCATAGCGAACTATTACGCACCGAACGAACGACAGGATAGGTTCCTGACTAGACAGTTGGACCGGCTATCACACTTCAGATCAGGTCACCTCATTGTAGGGGGGGACTTTAACATCCCTCTAATACCCCAGGAGGACACATCGACGGGTAGGTCCACCGTTTCGGGTGACCTACGCAAACGCTTTTGCGAATCGTTGCACGCGCACCGGCTGGTGGACGCTTGGCGACTACTCCATCCGGGAGAGAAGGACTACACCTTCTTCTCCAAGCCTCATCAGTCATACTCGAGGATTGATCTATTTCTGATCCCCCACAGACATCTGGCGGCGATTGAAATGGCCTCGATAGGTTCTATCACGTGGTCGGACCATGCTCCCATAGAACTACGGTACAGACTGTCTGACACTAGGGCCGACCGGGGTCACCCCTGGAGACTCAATGAGAGTCTACTACATGACAAGGATACTGTATCGGAGGTGGTGAGGGAACTGGGTTACTATTTTCGCACGAATACCACGGCAGACAGCGACCGGGGACTGGTGTGGGAGGCCCATAAGGCAGTGGTGAGGGGTATCCTAATTAAACATGGGGCCAGGCTGAAAAGACAGAGGACTGAACAGCTTACCTCCCTGCTTCAAAAACTACAGACCTTGGAACTACAACATAAACGGACTCAGACAAACCAGACCACGACCGAACTTAATACTACTCGTAAACATATCACAGATTTACTACATTACAAGGCCAAAGCGGCCATGCAAATTTGCAGGCGATCGGTTTACGAATCCGGCAATAAATGCGGGAAGATGCTGGCCCGGGCACTTCGCTCACAACACTCGACCTCATACATCCCTCACATTACAAAACGAGGGGGCGGTAGAGTATCTCTCCCGCAGGAGATCTCTGCCGAGTTTAAGGACTTCTACCAGGATCTCTACAACCTCCCTAAATTGCCCACGACTGGAGAAGCAGACCGACATACAGACTACCTGGTTAGTTCTCAAATGCCCGCACTTCCGGTTGATACGGTGAAACTACTGGACGAACCGATTACTATGCCCGAAATACAGGCGGCCTTGAAATCTTTCAAGCCAGGGAAGGCCCCGGGACCTGACGGACTCACCACCCCCTATTACAGAATCTTGCTCCCATCCTTGGGAGATCACCTACTGGGCCTCTTTAATGACCTGAGTTCTGGGGGCACTTTTCACACCTCAACGCTACAGGCGCAGATAGCGGTGATCCACAAGGATGGGAAGGACCCGGGCCAATGTGGTAGCTACCGTCCCATATCGCTACTCAACTCAGACCTTAAGTTGTTCACGAAAGGGATCGCCACCAGACTACAGAGATTTCTTCCAGACCTGGTACACCTGGATCAAGTGGGCTTCATACCCTCCAGAGAGGCCAGAGACAATACGTCTAAAGTATTGAACTTGATCCACGTTGCCAATGTTACTAAGACGCCTTCGGTCTTCGTGGGGACGGACGCGGAGAAGGCGTTTGATCGCGTAGACTGGAGGTTCATGTTCACGACACTTAAACACATAGGACTCGGACGGAAAATGCTTAACTGGGTGACTGCAGCATACACGACCCCGACTGCCAGGGTTAGGGCGAACGGCACGACGTCCGACCCATTCCCGATTACTAACGGGACAAGGCAAGGCTGCCCGCTCTCGCCCCTACTTTTTGCCCTGACCCTCGAACCCTTCTTACGGCGTGTTAGACTGAACCCGGACGTTGCGGGACTGGTGGTGGGTGACCACCAATACAAAGTGTCGGCTTACGCCGACGACATGATGTTCTCCCTGACGGATCCGCTGACCTCTCTACCAGCCCTGATGAAGGAATTTGACTACTATGGTAAGATCTCCAATCTAAAAATCAATTTGTCAAAGTCCGAGGCTATGGGGGTGGGCGTCCCTGTGTCACACTTGGCCTCACTCAAACAAAATTTTAATTTGAAGTGGACGGACACGGCTCTCACGTATTTAGGGACGCGCGTTCCGCCACGGATCTCTGACGTGTTTAAGCTTAATTTCCCCCCCCTACTGCAGACGGTTCAAAAATTGCTGTCCCAATGGACCACGGGCTTACACTCGTGGTTCGGGAGATATAACATACTTAAGATGTCCATCCTACCTAAATTCATATATCTCTTACAAGCCCTCCCCGTGCGAATACCGGCGGATTATTTTAAACGAGTCCAATCTGCGTTTGGGACGTTTCTCTGGGCGGGCAAACATCCCAGGATCGGCAGAGCGATCCTCTCCCTGCCTAAAGGCAACGGAGGCCTCGCCGCCCCAGACATCCGTATGTATTACTACGCGGCCCAATTAAACAGGCTGATAGACTGGTGCCGACACGACCATATCAAACTCTGGCCTCGAATGGAACAGGCACAAAGCACAGTTCTGCTGCGAAACGCTCCTTGGAACCAGACTATGCGGTTAAGCGAGGTGCTTGATCACCCCCTGATTGGAAATACTGTTGCAGTTTGCACCAGATTGCTTGCACGGTTTCGTCTGGCGTCGGACCCCTCGCCGCTGCGCCCGATTCTGGGCAATCCGTCGTTTCCACCAGGCCTTCTGGACCCCAAGTTTCGCGCACTACGAGACTCGGGTCTGTTTCAAGCCTCGCATTTCGGGGAAGCGGACAGGTGGAGATCTTGTGACGAATTAATGGACATGACGGGTCAATACCGGCTGGACTTCTTCAGAGCCGGTCAACTGAGACACTTCCTACAGACAATGACACCTCCGCCTGGTCCGGGCCACCCCCAGACAACCCTAGAAGAGATGTGTGTGGGCGTGGGCCCACTGCCGCATGCCCTCTCACTACTTCACACGATGTTGATCACACCGTCGGCGGACTACCGGTTACCGAGCTTGAGTAAATGGGAGAGGGATCTGGGACGTAACTTCTCAACCAGCCAGATAAACAAGATACTGAGATTTACACACAAATCGTCAATTTGCACTAAAGTACAGGAGACTAACTTTAAAGTGTTGACGAGGTGGTATAGGACCCCCGACCTCCTCCATCGCTTATTCCCAGAGGTCTCGGACATCTGCTGGAGATGTCAGGCGGAAAGGGGCACTCTTTTTCATATTTTTTGGTCCTGCCCGTGTCTGAGGCCGTTCTGGGAGGGAGTGCGTAGGGTGACGCAGGAATTCTCGGATCGGGAGATCCCGGATGATCCGGCGTTCTTTTTGCTGCATGTGAACGACACGCCTGATCGTGTATACAAGAAATCAGTGGTCAGGCACTTGGTCGACGCGGCGAAGGCGTGCATCCCGTTGTGCTGGAAATCCACGAACCCACCGACGTTGGCCATGTGGGTAAAAAAAGTGGATGACGTAAACACCATGGAAGACTTAGTCCTGACGAAGCAAGATAGAAATGAACAATACTCACAAACATGGTCCTTTTGGAATGCCTTTAAATATTCTGCAGAGGGCCAAGCCCTGAGGGGCGCCCCTTAGCTGTACCAGACGATCGGTGCTCCCAGTTACCCTCTTCAGGGACACCTCATTTTGCTCCCTCATTGCGATCCGCTGAAACATACGGGCCTGTCGTGCTCGTGACCCCCCCCCTTCCCTCCTACTGCCCCCCCCCCCTTTCCCCACCCTTTCTTCACTCTTCTCTTTATTTCTACTCTTACTCACATGCTCTTAGAAAACGAGAAAATGCAGGGGGCTGGTCGCATGGACTGCTGCCTTGATGATGCACCTTACCGAGACGGGGCCCCTGCCCCGGTGTCTACGAGAGGCTGCAAAGCAGGACGGTACAGTCTGGTGTAGATTACAGTACTATTGTGTTGCCTACTCGGCTGCCTTAATTGACACTTGTTGATGGAATGTTGTATTCATGCCTATGTACGCGCCAGTTAGGCGCTAGCTCTTTATTTGTTGATATGTACAACTACTGTTGCGGTTCATGTGGACCGGTTCTCTGTTATGTATAAATAAACAATTTAAAAAAAAAAAAAAGAATCTCAGGAGCCATCTATAGCCAACCTTGATATTGCTTAGTGGATCCTCAGTAACTTTTCACACTAGCACTAAGCAAAATTATAGATATTTGATGTTATGCCAATACACAGTAATGTAGCATTGTTTAATAAGGCTTTACTTTACTTGTTAGGAATATAAGAACTTACTTTACTTGTTAAAGACAGAAGAAAGGAATCCATGAATATTCTGAATCCCACATGCTCTCCGTACGTCTTTATATAGACCTAATAAAATAAGGGAAAAACTGAGTAATATTAGACATGTCTATAATTATGCATTTATTTCAAAGCACTTCAACTATGTTATAAAAAGACAGATGGGTACTCAGGTATAATTGCTGACAATGGTATTGCATGGATTATGTAGTTTTTCAATGACTCTTGATAATGACCAGTAGTAAACATCAAGAGAATGCAGTATGCATAGGTAATTAACGAAAAAGGGTTGAGAATAAGCCCCCAACAAGAATAATCGGTGTGGTTCAATTCTCAACCTATTCATTTACATGGACTGAAATCTCCCTGAATCACACCAAAAGTACTGGCTGCACTACTTTTAAAAATATATTGCAACCGAATCACATAGTACTGCAGAGAATGCGATCTGGTGCAGGCAAACGCACTGAGTTCGCAATCTGTGTTCGGGGTGTCATTAGGAATACGCTGACACATGCAGTAGCTCACACACCCTATACATTTTGAGTACAGTGCGGGTTCTGGTGTGAACAGACCCTAAGGGCTCATTTACACCACAATCTCTGCGTTCACTATGCGTTTCTGCATGTGCATTTGCAAATGTTTTCTGTGCATTTGCAGTGCATTTTCAGGAATATTTTTTTCATTTATTTCAATTTTCTTAATTTCACTTATTTGCATTTACATGCATTTGCACATGATAATGCCTGTTTTTTGGTGCATTCTGATGCTGAAAAGTGCATAATGCTATACTTAAGCACAACTGAGAGCACTGCAGTGGTCTAACTTATGCTCACTGGAATACACTCATTTTTGAATGAACCCTTAAACATTCTAATGTTTACAGTGAATACACCCATTTCCATTTGAAAATCACAGCCTGTAGTACCTTGTGCCGAAAGCACAAGTTCTGGTTCACCAACAGATCCGAAGGGTAGCCTTTGATCCCTTAGAGCCGGTTCACACTGGGGCGACCTGGGATCCGACTTCAAGTCGCCCCAAGTCGCGTGGTCGAGAAAATTAATGGAAGTGAATGGGAGCCGTCTTAAGGACTGGAAGGATTTGCCCCCCTAATGACCAGGCCATTTTTTTTGTGATACGACACTGTGTCGATTAAACCGACTATTGTGTCGTGCGACGTTGTACCCAAACAAAATTGACATCCTTTTTTTTCCACAAATAGAGCTTTCTTTTGGTGGTATTTGATCACCTCTGTGCTATGAACAAACAAAGATTGTCAATTTTGGGAAAAATTATATATTTTTTATTTTCTATAATACATATCGATAAATGAAAAAAGTATACTGCGCTGTGAAAAAAATATATTACAAAAATAGAAGCCAACACAATACATATCCCCCCAAAAAAATATAAACAAATGTCTTTATCAGTTTAGAGCAATATATATTCTTCTGCATATTATTGGCAATTTTTTTTTTTACAATAGGCGTATATTGATTGGTTTGTGCAAAAGTCATTGGCCCAGATTCACAGAGCAATTACGCCTGTCTAACTGGTGTTAGACAGGAGTAATTTCAAATTTTGCGCGCCGTATCACTAGTTTGAATCCTCAAACCATGATACGGCGGCTTCGGGCTTCGATCCGAGAGGCTTACGTCTTCGTAAGCCTTCGGATCTACGCTGCAATATTTTTGCGGCCGCTGGGAGGAGTCCGCGTAGTTTTCAGCGTCGGGATATGCAAATGAGTTTTTACGGCGATCCACGAAGATACGAGCGGTCTTCGCAATCGCTTACGTCTATTTTTTTCTACGTACTGTTAGACCAGCTTTTTGCTGGTCTAACGGTGCGTAGCCCATGTTAAGTATGGCCGTCGTTCCCGCGTCAAATAAAATTTTTTTTTTTTTTTTTTTTTTACGTAACTCGTTCGGGAATAGGAATGTCCGTAAACGACGCTACTCAACAAAAAAAAAGGACGTAACGACGTGATTTCGCGCAATGCACGGCGGGAAATTTCTGAACGGAGCATGCGCAGTTCGATCGCCGCGAGAACGGGCCTATTTTAAATGCTTCACGCCCCCTACTCGCGTAGATAGCTTAGAAATACACTACGCCGCCGTAGTTTACTGGACAAAATCTACCGGGATTCTACGTAGAGCCAGGTAAAATACGGCGGCGTAGTGTATTTGGGAAACGCTACGATAATCTAATTGTATGTGAATCTGGCCCATTGTGTCTACAAACTATGAGATAGATTTAGGGACTTTTTTTTATTGTTTTTACTAGTAATGACAGCAATCTGCGATTTTTAGAGGGACTTTTGGGCTGAATTCGGACCTGAAACAAGCCAAAAGACGCAAAGGCTTATGTGCAATTCGCACCGGAGCCACTGTAGAGATGTGTGAACCGACTCCGTAGAGAGACAGTCACAATCTCCTGCTATGGGATCCCAGCCTAAAAGCCCATAGACACAATCGGATTTTCCAACAACAAATGTATGTTTTTGTCAAAGAATCCGACCTTTCGTATGCGCCATCGGACAATTGTTGTCAGATAGCACGCTTTATAACTGTCCGACAACAAATGTTTGTCGGCTTATCTGATTGTGTGTACACATGTCTGTCGGAATATAATCCAAAATTACAAGCATGCATGCTAACCATAGCACAACAACACAAGAGCAGAAAAACCACGTAGTTTTGTGTAAGTTGGCTGCCATCTGTATGCAGAACAAGTTCACGGCCAACGCCCTTTGTACAAAATTCCAGAGATTTTTCAGATGGAAATCCAATCGTGTGTACGAGGCTTTAAAGTTCAAATGTAGATCAAGATATCTAAAAATGCAAATTAAAAGGGATTTAATTTTTTTTTTTTTTTTTTTTTTAAATACATAAAAATAACAAACATGTCATACTAACCTGCTCTGTGCAGTGATTTTGCACAGTTCAACCCTGATCCTCCTATTCTCGGGTCCTCCGATGGCTCTGGGCCTCTCCCCCTTGCTGAGTGCCCTCATGGCAAGCTGCTTGCTGTGGGAGCACTTGTCCATGCTTGCTCATGGCTCTCTGCATCAATTAGAAACAGAGAGCGTCTCAGCCTCGCCCCTCATTCGGCTTCACTGGATGCTATTTACAGCAGTGGGAGCCAATGCCCCCTGCTGCTGCTTCTCAGCCAATAAGAAGGGAGACCCCCAGGAGAGACTCGGGTCTCGTGCACATCGCTGGATTGAGATCGGGCTTAGGTAAGTATTAGGGTGCCTGAGGGGATAGCTGCACTTTTTTTTCTGCAATTTAAAAAAAAAATAGAACAAAGAAATTAAAATAAAAAAAAGTAAAGTAAAAGAAAAGTAAAAAAATAAAATCAAGGGTCCATTCACATGGGTTCTCTGACCCATACAGTGTAAACGTTTTCTTTTGACAGCATGTTACTCTATGAGGTCACATCGGCTTTACGAACACAGTTGCAGGTCCTAATTTGAGATCCTAAGTATGCGGGTGTGGGTTAGTGGCCCCAAATGCACTCTGTGTTTGGAGCTATACACCTGCATCCACACACCTGTAAAATTATGACCTGCAGCTGTCTTCATACAGCTGCTGCGTCCCTATAGTGCAGTGATGGCGAAATTTGGCACACCAGATGTTTTGGAACTATATTTCCCATGATGCTCATCTACACTGCAGAGAACATGAGCATCATGGGAAATGTAGTTCCAAAACATCTGGGGTGCCAAGGTTCGCCATCACTGCCATAGTGTAACATAGGCTGCCTGCACACAGCTCCAGCCACATAAACATGGATTCAGATTGTACAGACCACAGCACCCGTGTATGAGCCCCAATACCTCATAAAACAGGGTTTTATTTATTAACTCAATACAGTTCGATCTTTTAGAGATTTAGCAGAAATTGTGTAAGTTATTTTGTGTATGTGTCCACTAATTAATTTTAGTAAAAATATTTTTATTATTTTGGGGGTGGGGGCCCTGTAATGTAGGCTGTACTCCTGTAATTTCTAACAGCCCTGCAACTGTCCTATCTCCATCAGCTCCCAGTCACAATCGTGTTCCCGATCAGCGATTACATGACCTTAAAGCCCATATAATGTCTTAAAGTGCTGGTGTAATCCACTGATTTTATAATCTGTGGCTTATTTCAGCTTATAATACTATTAGGGTTTGAGTTTTTCAGATTGAAAGTCTATAAGGGGAAACATCCCCCTGCTGCATATCAGACATATTTCATATTCATGCCTTGAGGTTCCATATGTTGCCATATTGTCTGCATGCCAGCTTAGGCCTCAGGTATGCACTCAAGTGGTGTAATTTAGAATATATCTTTCTATAGGCACTATTCTTCCCACCGACACCAATGATGAGGTATCGTTGCTCCCAATGACACCAATGATGGGTTACTATTCCTTCTACTGACACCAACCATGCTAAATAATTCCTCCCACTGATATGCATAATTGATTAAACACTATTTCCTGAAACCAACAATGGGGGACTGTTCCTCCCACCAATACCAATGATAGGATGCCATTCCTCCCACTGATACCAAACAATGGGACACTATTCCCCACTGACACCAATGATAGGGTACTATTCCTCCTGCTACTGACTATAGGTAGACAATTCCTTTCAATTTAAGGGAGCAGGCCCCATATTGGGCTTACCTTCTAAGATGAGCATACCCCCCCGAAGAGGTCTTTAGAGACAGGGCTCCACTGCTGGCAGACCATGGCCCTAGACCTGTACATCACCCTGCGGCTAACTCAATGTGATTTCCCAAGATGTGCAGGATCCAGTGCCCGAAGTAACATTAATGGCTGACCCCACATCTTCTTCAGAAAGGGTGCATGTACAGTCCTCCAAGGTTTATCAAATCCAGAAGCTGCAAATAAAAGCCACAGGGGCTTCTAAAAGAAGAGTCCCTAAAAACAATAACCTCCTAAAAAGTGGTAATGTTCTCTCAGTAGGTATGCCTGTTTGGAATTTGGTTAATGACATAAATACGAATTCTGCTTCTTGGTGAAAGCTACGTTTCACGGACAAACTTTTTGTAATCCATCAATATCTGTAGGAAGCATAACTTACTTTGTTGTCTTTGATGGTGTAATGACATAAACTCTGTCGATGACCAAACCTTTCAGGAATTTCCACAGCAATCTTGTCAGGATCCACAGTAGGAAATGGTTTGAGATCATGCTCAATTTGTGGGATGGATTCATTACAAGCCATGTGTTTTAACCATAGGTTGCTGTCTGGTTCAGGGCAATAGCATTCTTCACTATATACCGGACCTAGAGAAAAGTAGAATTATCTACAGTTACTTTGTTGGTTCAGATAAAAACTATAGCTGTCCTACAAAGAGACTCACTCTTTCTGGTGATAAAGGTCATTGAGCTCAGAAGGATGTACATGAATATTCACATTGTTAAGCTGGCCATATATTAGTAGAATTTCGTCTAAGTGTTCATACGAAAATTCTCATCACAACGATCTTTCTTGCCACCATCAAGTCAACTAGTTTTGTTCAAAAGACCTTGTGTCCAGATCTGGAATTTGAATGGAATCCCAGGTGTATTGTACAGATTTCATTACAATATGGTCCACAAAGGGAAGGGGAAATGGTGAGGAGCACCAGGGCTTTGTGACATCCAGATATTTTTTTTAAAAGTCATACACAGTAATGAAAATATAAATATAAACATTGTTTAATAAAAAAGCTAAAAATGTCACCTTTATCAGAGTAGAGGGCATCACTGAACATTAAAAAAAATATAGTGAATCCAAATAGATACTCTATTATGCGTCTTGCCAAGTGGCCCGACACATTTCGACCAGTGTGGTCTTCTTCAGGGATTTGCCCTTGGATAGCACAATGGAGGATTCTATAGCTGATAAAAATGTACACAATGCAAATTGATTGGTGATGACAGAGATCATCCAGAGTGGAGGTGGAGCATAGGACGATCGCAAGATGAAATAAAAACGCAAGATGGAAGAAAAACACTAGCAGCCTATGTTTCCCAAATACAAGGGATAACAGCCAAAAGTAAATGAAAAATTGGAAAGAAACTGCACTAAATACTGAACAAAAAGAAAGAAAAAAGAACTGCAACGTAGTCACCATGTACACAATAAAATACAAATACAAAATGTGAAAAATATAAATTGTGCTACCTCTAAACCAGGGGTGCCCAACCTTTTGAATAGCAAGGGCCACTTTAGCAACTTGGTAACCAGTCGTGGGCCACAATGAGTGGAGTGGGCAGATGAAGGGTCTAGGCTACTCGATAGGCCCTCCGATCCATCCAGATGGAAGGGGACGAATTCCCTTCTGTTTTTCGGATTTGAGGTAGGCGGGACGTAAACGTAAAATCTGTCGCTCTATAGAGGTGAATTGAGGGTCCCATTTGGTCGGGCTGATCATGTGAAAAGGACCTAAGACTGCTTTCAACTGATATGCTGCGGTTTACCCACACTGCGATTTAGACTTGCCAACCTGCCATTTCAGAGCAGGAGGTCGCGGGCCACATCAGAGGGCTCCGCGGGCCACATGTGGCCCCCGGGCCACTGGTTGGCCACCCCTGCTCTAAACCATGTGAAACAAGTGTTTGAATCACAAAACATACAAAAATATATATAGGTGATATATGATGGTATATATAGATCACTAATATACCAAAAAAAGGTTGATGGCCACTAGAGGGCACTATATAGCACTCAAGCCCCTCAGTATCAGTGAAACAGTGATGATAATGAACATCAAGAAAGAATTACATAAAAATTATGGATTTAAATCAAAAAATATTAACCAAAGTAAATACAATAAATATCATAGCAATAAAGTCCATAAATGTTTAAGGCATGAAATGCCAAACTTCCGTGCTCTGTGCCAAATTCTAAAATCAGTTGAAAACGTTTCCAAAGAAAAAGTGATGTATCCTCCACCAAACTATGGATTGGCTCCTTACCAAATCGCCATGATCCCTTATGACAGGAGATCATGAACAGCATATAATAGGTAGTCACTCCCAGTCTCGCAGTTTAAACAGATCCTTAACATTGGGTCTCATCCACAGATGTTTAAACTTCACCAGCATCAATGCCCATCATGTAAAAAACAATAACAGCTCCACATAGCGCATTAAATGAGTAAAAAAAAAATATTAAAAGTTGTATTGCACTTACAAGCATGCAGTAAAAAATGCCTTGAATCTGATGTGCCGGCTGGTAGACAAATTCCCAGACACCCGTCCACTGGGGGAACGTTTGGAGCTCTTGGGTGACGACAGCGCACCGCTCCGCCCTACATCCGTTTCATAAAATATTACTTCTCCCAGTGCCCCTGGGAGAAGTAATATTAATAAAGTAATAAAGCAGTTTACATGCCGCCGTCATACGCTGCTCTGCTTTCCCCTCATCTGTCCTCTCTCTCCCATATATATACTGCCTTAAAAAGTAAATGTATCTTATTGGGATTTTATGTGAAAAGTGTGGCATGCATTTGTATTCTGCCCTCTTTACACCGATAATCCTAACTAAAATCTAGTCGAACCAATTGCCTTCAGAAGTTACCTAATTAGTAAATAGAGTCCACCTGTGTGTAATTTCATCTCAGTATAAATACAGCTGTTCTGTGAAGCCCTCGGGTGTTTGTTAGAGAACCGTAATAAAACAAACAGCATCATGAAGGCCAAGGAACACAACAGAACACTATCACTATTTTGTAGCGCATCTTGTTTTTTTCACACAACAGAACAGCCAGGGATAAAGTTGTGTAGAAGTTTAAAGCAGGGTTACATTATAAAAAAAATATCCCAATCTTTAAACATCTCATGGAGCACTGTTCAATCCATCATCTGAAAATGGAAAGAGTATGGCACAACTGCAAACCTACCAAGACATGGCTGTCCACCTAAACTGACAAGGCGGGTAAGGAGAGCATTAGAGGCCCATGGTAACTCTGGGAGGAGCTGCAGAAATCCACAGCTCAGGTGTAAGACACTGCCCACTGGACAACTAGTATGTCGCGTACACACGATCATTTTTTGACATGAAAAAAAAAGGATAGAGCTGCCATTGTCCATTAGCAAAGCTGCTGAAAAGGAGATCCTGCCTATGCTCAGGAGAAGGGGATAAGAGACCCTCAGGTAAGTGCCTTGCTGCCCAGACACTGAACAGCACCCCCTTTATATGGCGCCCATGGCACTTGCCATGGCTGCCATACCCTAGATATGCCACTGGAAAAACAACATTTTTTTTCGAACATGCCGCATTTTTTAACAACGTTTTAAACAATGTTTTTCGGGGTGTAAAAAATGATCGTGTGTGGGCTAAAATTATGTTAAAAACCCGCGCATGCTCAGAAGTTATGAGACGGGAGCGCTCGTTCTGGTAAAACTACCATTCGTAATCGAGTAAGCACATTCATCACGCTGTAACAGACAGAAAAGCATGAATTGTCTTTTACTAACAGGAAATAAGCTAAAGCAGCCCCAAGGGTGGTGTCATCCGCATGGAACTTCCCCTTTATAGTGCCGTTGTATGCGTTTTACGTCACCGTGCTTTGCTAGAGCATTTTTTAAAACCGATTGTGTGTGGGCAACGTCATTTTAATGATGAAGTTGGAAAAAACACAGTTTTTCCTACATGCCGGAAAACTTAGTTTTTTTCATGCTGAAAATGATCGTGTGTATGCGGCATTTGTCATGCACTCCACAAATCTGGCGTTTATGGAAGAATCACAAGAAGAAAGCCATTGTTGAAAGAAAGCCAGGAGAAGATCACAGTTTGCAAAAAGCCATGTGGGGGGACACAGCAAGCATGTGGAAAAGGGGCTCTGGTCAGATGAGAGCAAAACGGGAATTTTTTGGCCTAAAAACAAAACGCTATGTGTGGCAGAAAAACTAACACTGCACATCACCCTGAACACACCATCCCCACTGTGGCCACCATTATTTTCCAGCATTGCCTTAACCCTCTTGGACATAAAGTTCACCAGAGCTTCACAGGTTGCCACTCTTCCATGACGATATCACAAACTTGGTGGATGTTAGAGACCTTGCGCTCCTCCACCTTCTGTTTGAGGATGTCCCACAGATGCTCAATAGGGTTTAGGTCTGGAGACATGCTCGGCCTGTCTATCACCTTTTCCCTCAGCTTAGAAAGGCAGTAGTCATCTTGGCGGTGCGTTTGGGGTCATTATGTTGAAATACTGCCCTGTGGCTCAGTCTCCGAAGAGAAGGGTTCATGCTCCGCTTCAGTATGTCACAGTACGTGTTGGCATTCATGGTTCCCTCAATGAACTGTAGCTCCCCAGTGCATGCAGCACTCATGAAGCCCGAGACCATGACACTCCCACCACCATGCATAACTGTAGGCAAGACACACTTGTCTTTGTACTCCTCACCTGGTTGCTGCCACACACGCTTGACACCATCCGAACCAAATAAGTTTATCTTGGTCTCATCAGACCACAGGATGGTTCCAGTAATCCATGTCAAACTGTTTGCGGGCTTTCTTATGCATCACCTTAAGAAGATTCTTCCTTCTGGGAGGACAGCCTTGCAGACCAATTTGATGCAGTGTGTGGCATATGGTCTGAGCACTGACAGGCTGACCCCCCACCCTTTCAACTTCTACAGCAATGCTGGCAGCACTCATATGTCATTTCCCAAAGACAACCTTTGGATATGATGCTGAGCATGTGCACTCAACTTCTTTGGTCGAACCTTGGGGGGAACTGGCCCTTAGTGCTAGTTCACACCAAATGCAGTTCCGTGTTTTTTCTGCACGAAAAATGCATGCAGTGTTTTCCATGTATTCTGACCTGACTAAAACTATAGTATAGTACTATATACATTATAACCCCTATATGATTACCTGGTAGTTCACTCTAGTCACATAATATTATTAATGAGCTCTGTGTTTAGAAAAGTAGAAATAGGTGTGGATTTACTTAAGGCAAATAGACTGTGCAGTTTGCAGGAGCAGTTGCACTCTTTCTTCTTAGTAAATGTGGTAAAGAACACCCAATCGGGTGCAAGGGTGCTTGCACATTATTGGATGATGGAAATCGGCAGAGCTTTATCACATCTACTAAGCTCTGGGGAAAATGAGAGCAACGCATTTAGTAAATCAACCATACATCCCATCCCAGGATTGGACGGGTGATCTGTCTATCAAAGTGCCTGGACAAAAAGGAGGGGCTGTATATGATGGCGCACTGCAGGGAACACACAGCTATTGAAATGAAAGCTGTTATGTTCCCCAGCGCTCTAATCAACCAGGCGGCGGCTCCTATCCTCTCTCTTCCCCTGCACAAGTAGGCTGCATGGGGGACACAGGCTGCACTGGGGGGGGGGGGGACACAGGCTACACTGGTGGGACACAGGCTACACTGGTGGGACACAGGCTGACTTAATTCTGTATAAAACATTTAAGTGTAATTTCATGAGATAATTTCTGAGGCTGTGTTTAGGGGTGGGGCAAATGATGGCGAGTAACCCTTGAGGCCTGGCTTGTAGCTTAGGAATTGAAATTTTGAGCCATGCTATACTACACTACAGTAAAGTATACTATACTTTACTATAATAAGGTTAAAGGCAAATCTGGGTAGTTTTATTGGTAAATGACAATAAACCAAAATGAGCCTGTTATCACACTGAATACCCAACCATGTGCAAAAGAGGAATAAATCCTAAGCTAAAATTAATTTTGCTGAATGAACAGTCTCTAGTCTTTTCAATCATCTGCCAATGCTCCATTCATAGATCCTGTTTCATTCATAGAAGCTGTAGTATGGCTTTTATGAATGAGACAATTGGGCAGAAAGGGTGGGTATAGTTAGGAACTTTTGATGAGATAAAAAAAACCTGGGGAATGCCCAGGGAATAACCAAGCCTACTTACCGACCAGCTCGCAGAACTTTTGATGAGAACCCCTAAAAGGTCCCACAGTTCTATTAACCCCCTTAGCACCGAAAGATTACAGCGAGGGGGGTGAGGAAGAAAAGGCGAGGAGGATTTAACCTAACAAAGACGCATCAGCACAAGGGACACATCCTACTTACTGTTATATTCCTTGAGCTGATTTTTGTAGTTTTTATTTTGGCTACACTAAGGTTTTAACTTTGGAGGGAAAAAAATGAAAATGGTTGTCCATAGCAATTAGCTTTCTTGGTAACCGTTTCCATATAATAAGTGAAAACTGATTGGTTGCTACTGACAACAACTTTGCTTGTACTCTTTTTTTTTTCTGGTAATAATGGATCATCCCCTAGATGGGCAACGTATTTGAATTAAAGATTCACCCCTGGGCGTTCTAGTCAGCAGTCTGGTTTCATTTCCTATAAATTATACTGCTGTGATCTTCTCAGCAGCAAACTCGCCAGTTTTCTCCAACACTACATTTTTAAAACAATATGTTCCCATGTGCATAGTTTTCTAGTCCAACTTAAACTTTGTTGACATTAAAATATCCTACTCTGATTTGCCATAGCTTACCTCCTGAGAAGCAAATGTCTTTTTATTTTGTAAAAGCAGTTAAAACATGGAGAGATCTCAGAAAAATAAGATCTGTCACTGTCATGAGAAAACAAGTGTTCATCAAACAATGCCAGTACTAAGGTTTTCAAGTGTAAAAGATCAATGGGACAGCCAAGCAGCAGCATTTGTTTACAGGTCCCACACTTGTAGCCTTCAATGTGGCATTATCCACATATCCAAGGCTGTTTATTTTTACAAATTATATTTAAAAATGTATACTTAGCCAAAGGTGATTTTTAAAATTTTTTGAACAGATTGGGGAAGGGGTAACACCCCTCTCAGTGACACTATAGGATCTTTTTTTTTTTTTTTACTGAAACAGAAAATGATGTTATACTTGCATGCTCTGCGCAGAGCTACCCTTTACCTTCCTCTTCTGGGGCCCCCCCCACTAGCAATGACCTCTCCCCCATAGCAAACTGACTCAGCTCCGCCCCCGCTCCTTCCTCACTGGATTTGACCGATAGCAGGAGGAGCCAATGGCTCCCTCTGCTCTCAGTCTGCCCTATCAAAAGGAGAGAGACCAGCGCTGCTGATGGGCACAGTGCGGGATGGAGCGAGGATTCATGTAAGCATTGGGGGGGGGGGGGGGGGGGGGGGACAGCAAGTGGAAGTTTTTTTACTGCAGGTAATGTATTAAAGCGGAGCTCCACCAAAAAGAGAAAGCTCCACTTGTCTTGTCTGCCTATGCAGATAAGCCACTATCACAGTGTTGCCAAATAACTTTCACAATTTTTTACAAAGACATGTACATGGGTTCTGTAGAAATTCAACTGATTAACTAAGTAACCACAAAACTTATTAGGGCTCATGCACACAGGATGTTTTTACAGCTGCTGCTAGAGGCGTCTGACATTTTTTTAACTGCTTTTAAACGCCACTCTATGTTAGCCTGTGTGTCCATAAGTGTTAAGGGGGAGTAAAATAAAACGTCAGCATGTGCGTTCAGGACCAGAGGTTGTTGACCTGTAAAATGTCTGACGTCACTAAAAGCTGCTTAACGCAGCCGTTTTTTTTAAACGTGTGGGCGTGGCCAGTGGCCACATTATTCAGAGGCTCCACCTCTTGTGACGTCACCACACAGGGTATTATGGGCGGTGACATCACAAGGAGCGGAGCCCTGCCCCATGACTGTATACAGTAAGTATTGCCACACGACGGCCCTAGCATTACACTGGAAGACAGCGTCGAGAAAACATTGAAGGAAGAACAGAGGGAAAAGACAGTGGAAAGAGGATACCCGGCAGAGGGAGAAGACAGCAGAGAGAGGAGAACCGGTGGTGGAAGAAGACAGCAGAGAGAGGAGAACCACCAGGGGGAGAAGTCATCAGGGTTTTTTTTTTGGCATCGGGGTTTCCCTTAAAATTCATACTAGACCAAAGGGTCTGGTATGGGACCCTACAATGGTTCTTTTTTCATTTTGGCGTGGAGTTCCTCTTCAAGATCCTCAGCGCAACATCATGATGCGACTTCTGGAGCGACTTCTATTCAAATCAATGGGCTCTCATAGGGAACCAGTGATTTTGAACAGAGGTAGAGAAATATTGCTAAAAGCTCGCGCAGCTAAACGTGCATTAACGCCAATACACAAAGCTACTAGTAGCACATTTTCACAGCTGCTTTTTCCTGACATTGGTAGTGGCTTTGCAGCTCACTTTTTCTAATGCCCTGTGTGCTTGAGCCCTAAAACAAATAGGTCAGTTATAAACAACAGCCCTATTATGGCCAACCTGATCTTTATGAATAAAACATGTACAGAAAGAACAGTTCTTGTATCACATAGCAGCTCACCAGTTTCTCCCTTTCACCATTATATACTGCATGAAACAAAAAAGAAACTAACTAGATGCTGTGGGTCACAAGAACAGTTCTTTCGTCTTTCTTTGTGTATGCCAAGCCATCCCTAACCATCACATTGGAGCCTGTTACTGTCTGTAGTTTATCTGATTTGACTAGATTTAATATAAAACACAGAAATGCTGAAAAATAATATACCTTCTAGAAAGTATGGAGAGTCTGCAACATGTTGGCTGCTGAATGTAACCTCAATTTGTAGGCTTTTGTAGCTGGCATACATTCTGTACCGCACCAGGAAGGAGCCATCTCTCCGGTCAAGTAATTGCACTCCCACTCTGGTATACTGCTCTCCAGGAGCAGTTATACGGATTTGAAAAACATCCTTTGTTGGTGAAAAAGTAAAGCTACACATGAAAAGAAAAGAAAGTATTATTAGCAAAAATACATGTTACACTAAGCAAACAGTAAGCAAATAAGTACAAGCATGTCTCATTCAAGGGATCCTGTGGTTTGTCTGTGAAGGTCAAAGCAACAGTTTCATTTAAATGCCACTCTCCCTAGATTTGCATACATAATTAGACAGTTCCAATACATTCACACTGGCAATTCAGGGCGGTGCATCCACAAGCAATCACTACTAGTAATCCCTGGCTGTGCAAGGAGTTGCAAAGAGATGTGGCTGCTGGCAACCTTTCATTATAGTGAACGAGACTGATGGCCACACCTAGCCCAAGAGCTGCTGAGAACCACAGCAAGAATTAGAAAATTCCTGCTCCTACAATTTGCACTGACCTTAAAGGGGTTGTAAAGAATTTTAATTTTTTTTCCTTAAATAGCTTCCTTTACCTTTGTGCAGTCCTCCTTCACTTACCTCATCCTTACATTTTGCTTTTAAATGTCCTTATTTCTTCAGAGAAATCCTCACTTCCTGTTCTTCTGTCTGTAACTACACACCTTAATGCAAGGCTTTCTCCCTGGTGTGGAGAAAGCCTCTTGAGGGGGCAGGGGGCGAGCAGGCAAGTCAGGGCACTCTCTACTTTGCAGATAGAAAAAGGAGCTGTGTGATAGTGGGCGTCCTGACTCTCCTGCTCGCTCCCTCAAGAGGCTTTCTCCACACCAGGGAGAAAGCATTGCATTACCGCTTGTAGTTACAACAGGAAGCGCAAGCCAAAAAATTGAAAATTTTATAAAGTAGGACTGCCCCAGGTTATTTGCACGGGTGAAGTCTCCTAGAGGACGGTGCTTGAACAAAGAGGTTAATGTTCTAAGTTTCTTCCAGCAAATCAGCATTCCAGAATAGTCCATAGGTCCCAGCAAGTCTTAAAGGGTTTTTAAAGGAATTTTTTTTTATCTAACTAGCTTCCTTTATCTTAATGCAGTGCTGTTTTCATGTCCTCATTGTTCGTTTTTTGCTCTCAAGTTGCTGTAATTCTTCTCTGATCTCCATACTTCTTGGTTGTCTGTTTCCTGGTAACCACAGTGCTGGAAGCTTTCTCTCTGTGGTCACTAATCAAGGAGGTGTGTGATTACTGTGTGTTTAAAACCCCACAGCACCAATCAGTTTCGTTTACCAAACCATCACTGCCTTGTATTGGCTCTGTAAAGCACAGGCAGGAAACAACATGCAAAAACGAAACTAGAAACTGCAGGTACATTATATGATTGATTTTTATCTATTTTTAAAAGGAATCAGTTAACTATCATGTCTCTATACCCTGTAAACAGTCATTTCAGCATATTTTTTTATTTATTTACAACACCTTTAACCACTTGCTTACTGGGCACATACACCCCCCTCCTGCCCAGGTGAAATTTCAGCTTCCGGCACTGCGTCGCTTTAACTGACAATTGCGCGGTCGTGCGACGTGGCTCCCAAACAAAATTTACGTCCTTTTTTCCCCACAAGTAGAGTTTTCTTTTGGTGGTATTTGATCGCCTGTGCGGTTTTAATTTTTTGCGATATAAAACAAAAAAGAGCGACAATTTTGAAGAAAAATGCAATATTTTTTACTTGTTGCTATAATAAATATCCCAATTAAAAAAAAAAAAAAAAAACATTTTTTTTTCTGTTTAGGGCGATACGTATTTTTCTACATATTTTTGGTAAAAAAAAAAAATCGCAATAAGCGACTGGTTTGCGCAAAAGTTATAGCGCTTACAAAATAGGGGAGAGAATTATTTTTTATTATTTTTTTTTTTTTACTAGAAATGGCGGCGATTTGCGATTTTTATTGGTACTGCGACGTTATGGCGGACACATCCGACACTTTTGACAAATTTTTGGCGCCATTCACATTTATACTGCGATCAGTGCTATAAATATGCACTAATTACAGTATAAATGTGACTGGCATTGAAGGGGTTAACACTAGGGGGTGAGGAAGGGGTTAAATGTGTATCCTAGGTGTGTTCTAACTGTGGGGGGAGGGGGGGTGACTGGGGGGGGTGACCGATCTGTGTCCCTATGTAGGAAGGAACACAGATCGGGCTCCTCCTCTCCAGAGACAGGACGCTGTCTCTGTGTAAAACGGCAATGAGAGATGATCTATGAGATCATCTCTCATTCGCCCACAGATTGCATCGCAAACGGCCACTCTGATTGGCCGTTTGCCGCGATCTGTGATTGGCCGTGTCCAAGGGACACGGACAACACAGGGCTTCCCCGCAGCGCGCTCTACAGCACACGCTGGGAACGCCCGAAGGAGATGCCGTCAAATGACGGCATGTTGGATATTCAGACCCGCGCTGTTGCCGTCATTCGACGGTAGCGCGTGTCTGAAGTGGTTAAGCTTAGGCTCCCCATGCGTTTTCCCAAGTGTATACCCGGAGCCCCATTAGCATCCTGGCCTCTTCCCTTTCATAGAACATGGTAGGAAGGCTGGACCCCAGCGAAAGCCTGCTCACATACCGATAAAAAAAAGTGGTAAAACCAGTAACCCTTTCCTGCTGACCTGGGCAACCGGGTGCTAACTACACATGCAGTAGGCTACTTGCCTACATATGCAACAGTTGTTGCATTGTCTGAAAACACTAGAACATCACATCTCTGTCTGCAATATTTTTTTTGAAGGCAACTAATGATTTCCCAGCAGCTTAAAGTTCTCTGAAGTTAGACCTACTAAGTCTAACTATTGCCACATAAGGAGAGATCCTTAGAAACTTCTCTTAAAATCGACACCGTCATGGTTCCACATCTCCAGCAAAATGATCTGTAGGCTTCTACATCAGGGGTCTCCAAACATTCTAAACAAAGGGCCGGTTTATTGTCCTTCAGATTATTGGAGGGCCAGACTTTGGCGAGTGGGGGTGGACATTTTTCTGGCATCAGTGGGACTAAACATCTGGTATTAGGGGGAGGAATAGTGCCCCATTGTTGGTATCATAGGGAGGAATAATGCCCCATTAGTGGCGTTAGTGGGAGAAATGGTGCTCCACTGTCGGTGTCAGATAACAGAATAGTGTCTCGAATCAGTGGGAGGGATAGTGCCCCAAGGGCCGGGTAAAGGCAAGCAAAGGGCCGCAGTTTGGAGACCACTGTTCCAGATAGAAGTTGAGCCCATACCACACCTGGAAGGATGCCCTTATAAGACCTAAAGTCTGTATGACATGTCTGAAAGATACTTGTGAGAGATCCTTGATCATTCTTACAGAAATGATCTTTTGCAGTTTCCTCTGTGAGGAAGACCTTTTGCTGTATTGTGTCTATTTTGTACCCCCAAAATACCACTGACTGATGGATTCATATTTGACTTCTGCGGATCCACCATTCATCCTAGTTTTTGGAATGTCTGAAAAACTAAATGGAGATGATTCAGGCATAATCTCTCCCTGTTCTGGGAGAAAAAAAAAAAAAAGAAATGGTTGTCCAGATAAGGAATGATTAATATTTTCTGGAATTGGAGAAAGGCCATCGGCACAAAGATCTTAGTGAAAATACTCAGTGCCTCTGAGAGGCCAAAAGAAAGCACAGATCTGTCAATGTTGCAGACACTTCTAGATAAGAATAGCAAACCTTAGATATTTTTGACTAACTAGATCAGGGGTCTCCAAACTGTCTAAGCAAGGGGGCCAGTTTGGTGTCCTTTAGGGGAGCCAGACTGTGGCCAGTGGAAGTAGAAAATGCCCCGGCATCGGTGCCCCATCATTGGTTTTATTAGGAGAAATAGTGCACCATTGATGGTGTCATTTGATGGAATAGTGCCCAAGGACCAGATAAAGGCAAGCAAAGGGCCCCCGGGGGCTGCAAGTTGGAGACCACTGAACTAGATAATAAGAACATGTAGGCAAGCATACTGCAAGTCTATAAAGACTTGTGGCCTTCACCAAGAGGATTATTTCCAGTAGAACCCCTGAAATAGTTTGTTCTCTAGGACTTCTAGAATGGCCCATCCTGTTATGTATTTCAGAACCAGGCTTGCAGCAGTAATGATTAATTATATTCATATATAGATTAATTTATGTATACAGTATATATGTATATCAAATAAACCCCATTCCTATTGTATAGATTTCAAATATATAATCAATTACAACCACATATAGTGTATAAATATCTAATAAATAATCCATCAATTTTAAGTAATCTTTAATGTTAATCTTATACCACTTATTCCACTACTTAGTAAGTAAAACTTTCTGTTTTTATTTTGTATAGCGTAAAGAAGGGCTATAGCCCGTCTGTTTATTTTGCCATCTGTGTCCCATTGAGGAGATTTCTCTTCACTTCCTGTCCCATAGCCAAAACAGGAAGTGTAAGGAAATCCCTTAAAATTAAAGTGTAGTTCCACCCATTTTTTTATGTTTGTCTGTGCTGCATGCCTAATCTCATAGTGTTCAGAATGGACAATATTTATTTATTTTGTTGTTTGTAAATACCTTTATTTTGTAGTCCTTCATTACTTCCTCCTCCTTATTAGCCTAGGCTATTACGTCACAAGGCTATTTGCAAGGGTTTCTGGGATAGGCATCATGTTTCCAAGTAGTCCTTGCAAACCTGACTGAAACCTATTACATTGCTTGTGCAGCACTGAGCATGTGCGAGACATGCAAAGCTGAAATCCAGGAAGTCATACAGTCTGGTTTCATGATGCCCACACTTAACCACTTCAGGCCCGCGCTACCGTCGGATGACGGCAACAGCGCGGGCCTGAATATCCAACATGCCGTCATTTGACGGCATGTCATTCAGGCGTTCCCAGCGCGCGCTGTAGAGCGCGCTGCGGGGAAGCCCTGTGTTGTCCGTGTCCCTTGGACACGGCCAATCACAGATCGCGGAAAACGGCCAATCAGAGTGGCCGTTTGCGATGCGATCTGTGGGCGAATGAGAGATGATCTCTCATAGATCATCTCTCATTGCCATTTTACACAGAGACAGCGTCCTGTCTCTGGAGGGGAGGAGCCCGATCTGTGTTCCTTCCTACATAGGGACACAGATCGGTCACCCCCCCAGTCACCCCCCCCCCCCCACAGTTAGAACACACCTAGCATACACACCCTCACCCCCTAGTGTTAACCCCTTCAATGCCAGTCACATTTATACTGTAATTAGTGCATATTTATAGCACTGATCGCAGTATAAATGTGAATGGCGCCAAAAATGTGTCAAAAGTGTCCGCCATAACGTCGCAGTACCAATAAAAATCGCAGATCGCCGCTATTTCTAGTAAAAAAAATAAAAAATAAAAATAATTCTCTCCCCTATTTTGTAAGCGCTATAACTTTTGCGCAAACCAGTCGCTTATTGCGTTTTTTTTTTTTTTTTGCCAAAAATATGTAGAAGAATACGTATCGCCCTAAACTGAGAAAAAAAATGTGTTTTTTTTTTTTAATTGGGATATTTATTATAGCAACAAGTAAAAAATATTGTATTTTTCTTCAAAATTGTCGCTCTTTTTTGTTTATAGCGCAAAAAATAAAAATCGCACAGGTGATCAATTACCACCAAAAGAAAGCTCTACTTGTGGGGAAAAAAGGACGTAAATTTTGTTTGGGAGCCACGTCGCACGACCGCGCAATTGTGAGTTAAAGCGACGCAGTGCCGCAAGCTGAAATTTTACCTGGGCAGGAGGGGGGTGTAAGTGCCCAGTATGCAAGTGGTTAAGATGGCTACAGTCTATTTCTAGATTATAAAGTATCTAAATGCTGTAACAACCTAACAAAGCGGACCTTAGTTTACAGACTAATTTTACTAGAATACATTAAGCTTGTGTATTACAGGGGTATTTATATTTAAACAGTGAAATTGTGGGTGGAACTCCCCTTTAAGGTAATTCTTTGGGACCAATCGAGTCACCAGAACTAGTGTCCCCACTGAAAGTATTTCCTTCCATTACTTTTATGGGGACAATTAAAAATGTTGAATCTTCTTTTACTTTCAATTATAGCAAAACAAATAGAGAGGCTAAATCTCCCTAACAGAGTCACAGACAGCAATGAAATATGACAGGCATTCTAATCCATCTCCACTCTATCAAAATCTAAAAGTTGTTAAAAGGAGAAGTACATCCAAAGTTCACTTGGCTGTAATTCTCTTGTGGATCACAGGAGTGTAGTTCGTCCTGCACTCGTTTTCAGCAGACAGCGGGCTGAAGCTTGCTGTCAACTGACATCACAGAGCCGGTCCAGTGTGGGGAAAGATTGCGACAATATGTCAGGATCCGCTCCCACAACCCTGAACCGGCAATATAGAGAACTGAGCGTTCAGCGGTCTTTGATCGCTCAGTTCTCGGTCTAAAGCCCCATACACGCGGTCAGACTTTTGGCCAACCAACTTCAAAATCTGCAACTTTTCAAATTTGTCTGATCGTTTGTACGCTCCATCGGACCAACTTTTTCAGGTTTCATCTGACAAAAAGTTGGGTCTGCGAACGGACCAACTTTTCGGCAACAAAAGTCTGATGGTGCTTTGTGTGACCGTGTGTACAGCAATCCAACCAACTTTTGTACAAAGTGCAAATACGCATGCTCAGAACCAATGTTAAAATCAACCAACAATAGCAGAAGTTAACCAAAGGGTGGCGGTAAAGAGCAGAAAAACCACATGATGATGGGAAAGTTTTAGAAAAGTTTGCAGAACAGTCTGACTGTGTGTATGTTATGGGTGTGACCGGACAAATCAATTAGGACAAAAATTCAAGGGAAATTTTGTTGGATGTCCTACCGTGTGTACGAGCCTTTAGAGTCGGCAGGGGACACCCACTTAGGTAAGTATGATTCTTAGAAAAGAAAAAAAAATTGGAACTTCTCTGTTAAAGAGAGAAAGACAAAAAATGTGTTCCAAATGTCCTAAACTCATTCAAACCACTGTTCCATACACTCCTCTAATCCATTCAGTGATAAAACTAAAATATATAGGGATCCTTGTACAGCCTTAACAAACTGCAGTCTGCTCACATAATTTGTAATAAAAACATTTTTGCCATTCTGAAGCTTCCCTCCAACCACGTTACATATTATTTTATATAGCGTATACTGTGATTCTGTACTTGCCAAATCTCCCTCCACTGAGTCAGGCTGCAGTCATTCTAACTGTGGGCAGCTGAAGCTGCTGCCTGTTCAATTCCTGGAATTACACAGAGGCACACCTCCAGCTCTCATTGGCCCTCATATGCCTCGTTTCCACTGAGCAGATCGGTTCGGTACGGTTCGCTATTTTGGGTGTTTCCATTATGAAAGTGTGCCAATAAAGCGAACCGTACCGCACCAGCAAGGGTCCTGCTTCAGATGAGGGTCCAGAGAGAGTGGAACGGTTCCATGAGGGCGGACCTACAAATACATCTCACTGATTGGTGGACGCGCTAGGAATTTTTTCTAAAACCTGAATGGTCCCTGACGGTCCGATTTGCAGTGGAAACGCTCACGGGAATAGACCGGTTCCATCCTAACAGCTCCGAGTTCCCTGACCCGAACCGATCCGTGCAGTGGAAACAAGGCATTATAACTCACCCCCCCCCTTCCTGGCAAATGCTCACAAGAGTGAGAGAGAAAGAGAGAGAGCTGTGCAGGATGTCATAAGCCCAGGCTTTTTACCAGACAAGAAACAGGAAGTGGGCTGTATAAGGTATTTACTGGCAGAAAAACAAAATTCTATCCAAAAGTTAAAACAAGGGCAGAAGGTTTAATAGATTAAAACATAAAAAAAAAAAAAAATTACTGAAGTTCCGCTTTAAGCCCATGTACTCACCGGTGCAGCTTTGAAATCGTTCTACTTTAGCGTGATTTCAAAGCCGCACATCAGTGCAATTTGCACTGCAGATTCTATTGAGGCTTGTGACTTCATAAAACAGAAGTCTATGCAAGTCGCAATGAAATCAGCAAAAAGTAGTGCAGGAACCTTTTTTAAAGTCGCTGCAACATGAGTGGTGGCTATTTGAATGGTTCCATTGCCCACAATGGAGTGCAAATTATCATGCGATTTGGAACGATGCACACTAGCACATTAAGCCTTTACCTTTGCAGGTCAAAAAAAGGCACTCTACTTCCTCTTTAACCATTTCTGAACTTCAGGCCAATTTTCAGTAATGTTGCACTTTGAATGACAATTGCACGGTCATGCAAGGCTGTACCCAAACAACTTTTTTATAAGTTTTTTGACAGATATAGAGCTTACTTTTTGTGGTATTTAATCTCCACTGGGGTTTTTTTTTGCTAAACAAATGAAAAAAGAGCAAAAATGTAGAAAAAATAAATAAAAAAGTTTTAGTTTGTTATTTTGTAATTTTGTAAAAAAAAGTTATTTTTCTCCTTCACTGATATGTGCTGATGAGGCTTCACTGACAGGCACGGATATTATGCAGCATTGATAGGCAGGACTGATGAGTACTGATAGGCGGCACTAATAGGCAGCACTGATGAGCATTGATGGGCAGCATTGATGAGTACTAATAGGCAGAACTGATGAGCACTGATAGGCAGCATTGATAGGTAGTAGGGATGAGCTTCGGCAGAGCCCGCCAGGAAGACAGCGCGGCACTGCGCTAATCACAGCCGGGGAGACATTGTCCCGATGCTCGGCTGCAGAGATCAGGAAACGTCTCCCTGGCTGTGATTAGCGCAGCGCTGTGCACACTTCCTGGCGGGTTCTGCACGTGTTCCATGTGAACACGCCGAAGCTCATCCCTAATAGGCAGCAATGATGAGCATTGATAGGCAGCACTGATGGTCACCAATAGGCAACACTAGTGAGCACTGATAGGCACTGAAAAAAGCCGCTTACCGACTCTCCTCCCCACCCATGCTGTCAGCGTGAGGAGAAGAATGCTGATAACCGGCATTTCCTATTTACATTGTGATCAGCTGTGGTTGGACACAGCTGATCACATAGTAAACAGCCTACGCCACTTCTGAAGGGTGATATGATGTCCAGTCAGAAGGGTAAAGCCACCGCCTGGCCATCAATCAACTATAGGCTGGGCATGAAGGTTTTAAACCCACAAGTTATTTTTTTTTACCACTACTATCTCTTTATATTGGCTTTTGGAATGTACAAGTGTGGCAATTTAGAAATTGGATGAAAGGTTTATCACTGGGAAACACCACTTGAAAGATAAAAAGTGTGTCTATATAGATCAGACCAAAATGAGGGACACATGAGCAGGAATGAGGGACTTTGTTCCAAATCAGGGACAGTTACGAATGTGTTACTGGCAGGATCACCAGCTGACATAAAGGAAAACATCTAGAAATGAAGGAAAAAATGGGTAAAAAAAAAAGAAAAGGAATGCAGCCAGCACATAAGACTGTGTTGCAGAGGAGGGCAGCCCAGTACAGGGACCTGGGAGGAGTGGAAACCCTTCCATCATACACTATAGGAAAGTTGTGTGTGGTGTTGGGCTTCCAGCATGAGTAATAGTCTGGGCATGTGTGATCCAAGCACTCCTGTACAGGAAAGGACTTATCTATGGTAGATGTGATCCCTTCTTCCCTAGCACTCACTGATCCCTCCCCCAGCACGGTCCCTCTAGTGATCACTTACTTTTCCCCTTGTGTGTCCACAGCCTGGATGTAGAAGTAGCGGGCAGGAAGTCGCACTTGTGCCCGGAGCCCTGGCCCCCATACCCTGCTCAGCCTGGCACTCAGTGTGGGGGGGCTGGCAGTGCAGTACACTGTAGCTGTGACTAATAACAGCTGCCAGATCATTGACAACATTCACAGGAGGGAACCCCACCAATATAACACACAGCCGGAGCACTGCCTGGGGACCGCTCTATTGTACGGCCGTCATGGAGTGCCTATGGGAAAGCTGTGTGATGACTGCGAGTGTGCGGAGGATATGGGAGGGACACAGCAATGGGCAGCAGTCTCATGTGTTACAGAATGACATCCCTTGCCTGGGAGCGGGCACTACATCACCACAGCGGCGCTACCTACAATCCGCTCACAGGCACTGCGAGGAATGTGGGACAACACAGGCACGCCTTCTATTTTGTGTCCGCGAACCTGAATGGCAGACGTCTGGCACGCCCCTTGGATGCTTTAGTCAGACGCGGTGTGATTGGCCATTCCCTCAGCTCGCTCTAACTCTAGTCAACTTGGAGTAGGAAAAGCATCTATTATAAATACTTTGTAACAAACATGAATGTCGTGAATCATATGTAGTGGAATATCCGGGGAAATGTAACAATAAACACATAAATACATAAATAAATACAATAAATGGAGACAACTTCTGCTATGAACTCTCCCATTCACTTGGCTGCATTCACACTTGAGCGTAGCGTTTTGCCGCGATTTTGCTGCGTTTTTTTGCCGCGATTTTGGACAGGTCTACGGTCACCAATGTAAAAACAGAAAAACGCCTTATTAATCGAAAAACAGTGGCGGTTGGTGCTCCAAATTTTTTGGGGGGGCGCAAACAAATGAAAAAAAAAAAACATCAATTGCAGGCTCACTGTGCCATCATTTGTCGCCACTATGCCATGATTTGTCGCAACTGTGCCATCAAACGCAGCCCCTGTGCCATCACATACAGCCCCTATGCCATCACATGCAGCCCCTGTGCCATCAATTGTCGCCACTGTGCCATTAATTGCCGCCACTGTGCCATCAAACGCGGCCACTGTGCCATCAAACGCGGCCACTGTGCCATCAATTGTCACCACTGTGCCATCAATTGTCGCCAGTTTGCCCTATAAAATGCTGCCAGTTGGCCCCACCAAATGCTGCCAGTTTGCCCCCCCGCCTGGCAATTACCTTTCTCGGGTCAGCCATCCTCCGCCACGATCCCTCGATGACTTCTCCCTTCTTCGATGTCGCTACAGGTGACCGGTAACCGGACCCAGTGAACCTGATTGGCTGAGATACGTGTCAGTGTTAACCAGGGAACGCACACCCTGTGCGTCCCCTGGTTAACCATTTGGAAGCTGATTAGAGCCCACAGGCTGTAATTGGGAAGCCTAAACACTTCCAAAACACACCCACCGCTGTTATTCAGATGGCCGGTGCTCAGCAGGGGGCCGGCCACCTGAATAGTGGGTGGGAGTGGCGACAATACATAGATTCATGCAATGCATAAATCTATGTATTGTTGAGTGACGGTGCAGGAGAGAGGGGGCAGCGCTCCTGCACCCACTATGGACGCACCGCCACTGCCAAAAAACGCAATGCAAACTCGCACTCACAAACAGCAAAAATTTGCAATGTAGTCACATCGGTTCGCATCGCACAAGTGAAAACCTGGCATGCAAACTGGGCAAATGGCAGTTCCCTTGGCAGGAAAAAAAACACTCATATATAGAGCATTTTGTACACAGTTTAGGAGAGTTAGCATTTTTTTATTTTATTTTTTTCTGCCAGAAAGCTCCAATCAGAAACACAAACCAAGTGTTTTTCTTTTTCCTGGTTCTAATACCCCTTTCACACTTGGGCTATGGTCGCGTTCGCGCTAAGGCTCGGTTCACACTAGTGCGATTCGGGAACCCTGCAAATCCACTGCGGGTTCCCACATCGCACCCGACTCGCACGGCAATTCACACTGCCATATGTGAACTGCTGGGGAGTGTCATACAACATTAACGACACCCCCATTTCAGCTCGCATATCGCACTGCAAACTGACAGTTGGACATCAATCAGATCGCATAGGTGTGAACATTCTGGTGCGGACCAAAAAAAGGGTCCTGTGCGTGTTTGGTCCGAATGCCGTGCAATATCTGCAATATCAGCCATACTATCTGTATGGCTAAAATCGCATTGCACGGACATCGCATGTGATTTGCACTGACATGTGGTGCAAATCACATGCAATGTCGCACAGCACACTAGGGTGAACCCAGCCTGAAGCGTCGATCCTTTTAGCGGTGCTTTAGTGCTGTTTAAGCTACGATTTTGGGCCACTAGCCACAATGAAGGGGTTAAAAGCACCCATGTTGGGGCCCTTTCAAATCGCTTATTAGGCGCTTTGGAATTGCTAC
The DNA here is from genome assembly GCA_029574335.1 of Rana kukunoris. Taxonomy (NCBI): domain Eukaryota; kingdom Metazoa; phylum Chordata; class Amphibia; order Anura; family Ranidae; genus Rana; species Rana kukunoris. The sequence continues at coordinate 216,800,455 of CM056050.1, read as the reverse complement.
CCATTCATTTCAATGGGCAGGGCGTTTTGGGAGCGCTAAACACAGCGCTCCCAAACTGTCCCCAAAGATGCTGCTTGCAGGACTTTTCCTAACGTCCCACAAGCGCACCGTCCGAGTGTGAAAAGTCACTCTGAAATGAAAGGGACGCGGTGTTCGGACACTTTACAGGTGCAATGCATTAAAATGGCCCCAGTGTGAAAGAGGTCTTATGCAGCGTACACACGACCGTTTTTCGCGATGTGAAAATATATATATTTTTTAATGTCATTAAAAACGATCGTGTGTGGGCTCCAGAACATTTTTCGCGCCGCAAAAAATGGGCATTAAAAATTTGGAACATTTTCGCGTCATTTTTAACGTTGTCGTTTTTAACGCCGTAAAAAATGGTCGCGTATGGGCTTTAACGATGTGAAAATAACGCGCATGCTCAGAAGAAAGTTATGAGACGGGATCGCTCGTTCTGGTAAAACTAACGTTCGTAATGGAGTAAGCACATTCATCACGCTGTAACAGACTGAAAAGCGCAAATCGTCTTTTACTATCACAAACTCAGCAAAAGCAGCCCCAAGGGTGGCGCCACTCAAATGGAACTTCCCCTTTATAGTGCCGTCGCACGTGCTGTACGTCACCGCTCTTTGCTAGAGCATTTTTTTTTTTACGATCGTGTGTAGACAAGGCCGGCTTAACAAGAATCGGGTTGAAAAAAAAACATTGTTTTTTCTAGACCATTAAAAATGGTCGTGTGTACGCGGCATTAGATCTGGTTCACACCTTTGCAGGTTGCAGTTTGCATATTCCAGGTGCAATACACGTTTTTGATCCGCGGTCATGCAACACTGTAACCAAATAAAGCTTCTGTGATTTTTTTTCACACAAATAAAGCTTAGTTTTGGTGGTATTTAATCAGCGCTGGGTTTTTTATTTTTTGTAAAAAAACAAAAAATTACTGAAAAGTACTGTGTCACATGACCGTATAATTGTCAGTTAAAGTAATGGCAAAAAATGGCCTGGTCGTGAAGGGGGTAAATCTTCCAGAGGTCAAATGGTTAAGGCAACATGCATGGACTCATAAAAAAAAGTAAAACAACCAGTTTCCTTTTCTCAGCAACAACTACTCTAAGGCCGCGTACACACGATCAGTTAATCAATGAAGATGACTGATGGTCTGATGTGCCTACACACCATCGGTTGGAAAAACGATCGTGTCAAAACCATGTGTGACGTAAAACACAACGACATGCTGAAAAAAGTGAAGTTCAATGCTTCCAAGCATGCGTCGACTTGATTCTGAGAATGCGCGGCTTTTTAACCACTTTAGCCCTGGACCATATTGCTGTCCAAAGACCAGAGCACTTTTTGTGATTCGGCACTGCGTCACTTTAACTGACAATTGCGCGATCGTGCGATGTGGCTCCCAAACAAAATTGCCGTCCTTTTTTTCCCACAAATAGAGCTTTCTTTTGGTGGTATTTGATCATCTCTGCGGTTTTTATTTTTGCGCTATAAACAAAAATAGAGCGACTATTTTGAAAAAAATGCAATATTTTTTTACATTTTGCTATAATAAATATCCCCAAAAAAGATATAAAAAAACATTTTTTTCCCTCAGTTTAGGCCGATACGTATTCTTCTACATATTTTTCGTAAAAAAAAAACGCAATAAGCGTTTATTGATTGGTTTGCGCAAAATTTATAGCGTTTACAAAAAAGGGGGTAGTTTTATGGCATTTTTATTAATATTTTTTTTTTACTAGTAATGGCGGCGATCAGCGTTTTTTTTTTTTTGGTACTGCGATATTATGGCGGACACATCGAACACTTTTGACACATTTTTGGGAACATTGGCATTTTTATAGCGATCAATGCTATAAAAATGCATTGTATTACTATAAAAATGCCATTGGCAGTGAAGGGGTTAACACTAGGGGGCGGGGAAGGGGTTAAGTGTGTTCCTGTTTGTGTTCTAACTGTATGGGGGGGTGGCCTCACTAGGGGAAATCACTGATCTCCTGTTCATACATTGTATGAAAATCAGCGTTTCCCCCACTGACAGGAACGAGAGCTTTGTGTTTACACACATAGCTCTCGTTCCCCGCTCTGTACCGAGCGATCGCGTGTGCCCTGCGGCGATCGTATCCGCCGGGCACGCACGCGGGACTCGGGGGCGTGCGGGGGGCACGCGCGTGGGCCGCCGGCGGCGCGCACACGCCCCCTAGTGGCCGAAAAAGAGAGGACGTAGAACTACGTGCTCCCGCGAGACAGAGCCACCGTCCCGCAGTAATATGATGGCGGGCGGTCGGGAAGCAGTTAACCGATGCTTTTGCATACTAACAATTGGTTTTGACCTATCGGTCAGGCGTCCATCGTTTAAATTTTAAAGCAAGTTCTCTTTTAACTGACCGATGGGGCCCACACAAGATCGGTTTGGACCGATGAAACGGACCTTCAGTCCGTTTTCATCGGTTTTGACTGATCGTGTGTACGCGGCCTAACCATGCTGTCTACATTCAGGGGGGTGCTCACCCATACCCACATGCCTGCCATGTTAGGGCCAGTGGCTGTGTCCATGCAGGTGCTGCATCCTAATAGCCCTTAATGGGCTGCCTGCACAAAACACCTGGAAGCTGGGACACTGCAGAAAAAATGGCCTGTTCACGCTTTAGGGGCACCACCACCCGTGTAAACAAGGCCACACAGCTGGTGTCTAAAAGGACACGATCCCAAGAAGAATGATTACAAAGGTTACAAAGGAGGAATGATATTTCCCACACCGTTTATGTCCATTGGGATGCCTGCGTAGACTCTCTACAACTGCGTTGCTGACAAAAAATGGCACGAAGATGACTGGTCTGATATCCTAACACTGAAGAAGCAGATAAAAGGAAAACAATGCTTGATGTCGCAACAAATATTGCTTGTCATTGGCCAAATCAGCATAAAAAACGCATTAATGCACATCAAAAATGCGCTACAGATTATGCGAAAGTACTATTGTAATGGGGGTTTAGACAATTGGGCAAAGTTACAACATGCTGCATTCCATGTTTTATGGTACATTTTATGGCAGTTTCTGTAACCAGCCCTTGTAGTGAGAGAACTAAAACAAGATGCTTGTAAAAATGGAATCCAAAGTAAATCCAATCTCATAGAAATATACTCAATTTTCATGTTGTAATTTGTCGGTTTTACTTATTTTTTTTATTTATTACAGGTATTTATATAGTGCTGACAATTTATCCAGCACTTTACATATTGTACATTCACCTCAGTCCCTCCCTTCAAGGAGCTTACAATCTAAGCCCAGGTTCACACTGAGGGGCGGGTTTGAAATTGTACGAGTTCAGCTGAACCTGCACGATTTCAAACAGGCATTTCAGTTTGACTTTGGGGGCGATTTGACAGACATTTTATCATGCACAGATGTCTATTAAAATCACCCGAATTCGCCAAAAGTAGTGCAGAAACTACTTTTGGAAATCAGTGTGGCGCCCCCAAAGTCAGCTTCGCACTGATTCGGACGCTACTATTGCCGGCAATAGGCTCGGATTTAAAATGTCAAATCACATGCCAAATCGGCCCAATGTGATTGTGGGCTAAGGTCTCGAATCTCACATACATACATACACATACTACATACATTTAGACAGGAGCAAAAAAAACACCAGCATGTTTTTGGAGACAACTCTTTCTCTGCTGTGTCAGCGTTTCCATTTTTTACATACAGTTATAGGGATGGAAGTTCACAAAACCCCCACATACCACCATACTATTGGGCAAGCCAATAAAACATTTGGGCCCCTGTTCAGGCAGTATTGTTACACTGGAAAGACTTGTGACGGATCAGTTTTGGCATGTGCGTCCAGGGCCGCCATCAGGGGGGGTACAGGCAGTACATCTGTAAGGGGCCTGGGGGTTCCCAGGGGCCCGGATGGCAACCCCCTCTTTTTTTATTTATTTTTTATAAAAAAAAAAATATTTTTTTATATATTTTTACTTTTTTTTAGAGGTCCGAAGGTCCTAAGGGGCCCGGAGGCCCCCAGATGACAACCCCATTTTTTTATAAAAAAAAATATTTCTTTATATATTTTTTTTATTTATTTTATTTTATATATATATATTTATTATTATTAAAGGGCACAGAGGTGCCCAGGGCCCCCGGATGACAACCCTCCTTTTTTTATAAAAATGTTTTACATTTTTTTTATATATATTATTTCTTTTTTTTTCAGTTTTTTTTATATATATATAGATATATTTTTATTAAAGGGCTCGGAGGTCCCCAGGGCCCCATGTGTCAAACCCTCTTTTTTTTAATAAATGTTTTTTTTATTTTTGTTTATATATATTTTTTATTAAAGGGCCCAGAGGTCCTCAGGGCACTGGAAGGCAACCCCTTTGTTTTTTTTTTATAAATGTTTATTTCTTTTTTATATACTGTATATATATTTGTATTTCTTTTTTATTAAAGGGCCCAGAGGTCCCGGATGAAAAGCCCTTTAATTACTTTTTATAAAAAAAAAAATGATTAAAGGGCCCAGAGGTCCCCAGAGGTCCCCAGGGCCCCAGATGGCAACCACCCTTTTTACTTTCAATGATATTTATTGAAATATTTTTTTTAAAAAGTACAAAAAGAAAAAACGTTTCAACATCTCCAATAGTGTTAGCAAACGCAATCTAAGACGCATACATATGCCATAGAAATGATGCTGCAAATTATAAAATACAAATACTTACAAACTCAATGAAAGACCCCCCAGGATGTCACCCTGGGAATAACCCTTTAGAAACAGCATACCTGCGTATTCCATGAATCCCAAGTCTCGAAAGGCAAGAGTCCCTGGGCATAAAAAAGTAATCCCATCTTACCGCTAATGCCATCGCCTGGGCCAAAGGGCTAATATTGGAGAGCTTTTATAAAAGAGAAAAAAAAAGAAAGGAAAAGAAAGAAAGAAAGAAAGAAAGAAAGGAAAAGAAAGAAAGAAAGAAAGAAAGAAAGAAAGAAAGGAAAAGAAAGGAAAAGAAAGAAAGAAAGAAAGAAAGAAAGAAAGAAAGAAAGAAAGGAAAAGAAAGAAAGGAAAAAGAAAGAAACAAAGAAAGATGAGAGGCGAGAGCTACTGTCCAGGACCCTTAAAATCCAGCAGATAGGATCACAATTACATCGCCAGTGTCCTCAGGTCATTGGTAAGGTACCCAAGCCATGGGTCCCAGACTGTATGGAAGAACTTGATTTTGTCCTGTACTGTACCAGTGCTCTTAAGCGTTTGTTCAGCATCAGCCAGGACATTTTCCTCCTAAGCTGATCCAATGGCAGGGCTGCGGACCGCCAATTTCTAGCGATTGTAATTTTTAGCCGATATATAAAAATAAACGTGAGCAGCCGTCTTTGGGCCTTAGAGGCCTCCGCAACCCTGTCACCCAGAAGAGCCTGTTTTGCGGATTTAACCAAATTCAACTGAGTCAAAGAGTATATAAAATTATAGACCCTGATCCAGAACCTCCGAACTTTAGGACAAGTCCACCAAATATGGTAGGCGGTTCCAATCTGGCCGCAACCTCTAAAACACTTGGGTGTAGCTCCATGTACAAAAGTAGCAAGCCTTCCGGGACCATATACCATCGGAGTAAAACGTTATAATTAGCTTCTATTATAGACGGCAACCACCTTTTTTAGAAAATATATATATATATATATCCTTTTTTTTCTTTTTATTAAAGGGCCCAGAGGTCCCCAGGGCCCCGGATGGCTACCCCCCTTTTTTATATATATTTTTCTTTATTTCTTTTTTTTGTAAAGGGCCCCCCCGCTTCTCAATTTGTGGCAGCCCCCCCCCCCCCGGTTCTCTGCAGGGGACCCATGCCTGAAGCTGTGTAAGGGGCCCCAAAATTCTTGATGGCGACCCTGTGTGCGTCACTTTCTGGTGGTAGTTCATTGCACCACTTTCACAATGTGTTTGCTATGGTGCATTGAATTGACAATAGAATTACTGCCAGTTGGTAGATAAGGAACGGGAGGTCACAAAAGAGAAGTGTGGCATTAAAAAAAAAAAAAAACATCCATACTCACTTACTATAATGCTGCGTACACACGACCGGTTTTTCGGGATGTAAAAAATAAAATTTTTAATGGTCTAGAATTTTTTTTTTTTTCAACCCGATTATTGTTAAGCCGGTCTTGCCTACACACGATCGTGACAACAATGCTCTAGCAAAGCGTGGTGAAGTACAACACGTACGATGGCACTTTAAGGGGAAGTTCCATTCGGATGGCGCCACCCTTAGGGCTGCTTTTGCTGATTTTTGGTTAGTAAAAGATGATTCGCGCTTTTCTGTCTGTTACAGCGTGATGAATGTGCTTACTCCATTACGAACGCTAGTTCTACCAGAACAAGCACTCCCATCTCAGAACTTGCTTCTGAGCATGAACGTTATTTTCACGTCGTTAAAGCCCACACACGGCCATTTTTTACGACATTAAAAACGACAACGACATTGTGAAAAATGCTCTGGAGCCCACACACGATAGTTTTTAATGACATTAAAAAAACGTAATTTTTTACAACGTGAAAAACGGTCGTGTGTACGTGGCATTAGACTGAAAACTGAACGATAAAACACCAATGATCACTCAGTTCTCGGTCTCCAGAGCTAAAGACAGAAGGTGCCTCTACAACTAATTTAAGACCAACATTAAAGAGGAACTTTACATTTTTTTCCCTCTAACATTGACAGCTGAGTTTGTGGGCAGGGCCATTCGCAAAACATGTGGGGATACCTTTCGCCGTGCACATGCTCCTTAATGCCCAAGGCAACACAGGGACCATGATCATGTGAGAATCGAAAACGATGAGCCATGTCACTGTCACTAAACACTGTTGCCTGATGTATGTTGCGAATTGGGAGGGACACTGCTGAGCCTGTGCCCTCTTCACCAGTCCAGTGTACCTCTGTTACTTCACTCCCAGTAACAGACATGGGTCCCACTAGGCACTTAGCATGGACCTAATGCATGCACTTTTTTAACTCCTTCAGTCTCGTAACATATGGTCAGGCTAAGGGCCTCCGTAACATGAGTTCAGTTCCAGTTGCTACAGGAGACCGATCCCTGGGATGGGAGGGAGCCAGGACTCTGACCCCCATGCTACTGGAGGACCCACCACCTGCACTGGGTACCATGCCTAGCAACTGGCTGCACTGTAACTTTCACTGGTACTTGGTTACCCATATAACTGCACTACTCCTCCTAATTGTCTTGCTGAGTAGACCTTTTGTAGCGGCTTTGCTTCATACCTCACATGTGCTTTACTGATCCTAGTTCTTTCACATGTCAAGAACCATTATTTTAAATTACTTCAGATCAGGACAGCTGATGTAACTTTTCTTGAATTGTCTAAATAACACAGTCCAACATGAACAGAAAACTTGGGATGCCCCTAACTAACTCTAGCAGGCTGCCCAGGCTTACCTCCATATGGTAGAAGTCCATGTTTGGTGCTCTTCAGTCGCGGGTAAATCTCCAGCCTCCCAGTGACTCTGACAGACTGCAAGGTGCAACAGTCTTGCTTTGCAGCAATTGTATCTTCTTTTTAAGGGAATGGGTGAAGGCCCTCAGACCTCGGCCTTCCCCCTTTTTATAATAGCCTGGGTCCAAGTAGCCTGGGAACAGCAAGGCACAATATTAACCACTTCCCAGCCTGGGTGAGCCTTTATCAAAATAACCCTTTGACAACCTGTCTACAAGTTGTCCTTAAAAAACATAGTCACCGGCTCAGCAAATGCAGCATTATCTTGTGTAAGCTGCTCCTCTGTCCCACCAGTTCAGGAGGTTTTTGGGGTTGTTTGAGATGGCCCCCCTAATAACGCACAGCATTGCATGCGCATTGCAGTGGAAATTGCCTGGCACATTTGCATTGTGGGAGAGATGGACCAGAAGCCTCCCTGAGATGAGCATCCTAGGAGACTTTGGATGGAGAGAATATCATTCTCATATACTGTATGCCTAATGTACAGTAATATCCAAGTGTGTAGGGTGGGGAGGTGGCAGGAGGTAAATCAAATAAAATAATAGGTGAGGGTAAAAGTACTCTTAAAGTGGCATACAGAGACAGGCTAGATTGCTTAGTTTGGGGCTGTGTACTGGGTATTAAAGTGCAGGGCATGTGCCATCATGTCCACCTTTCTTGTGATTGGCAGTGGACAGCAGTGGGTGGATGTTATAGCCACTAGTGGGATGTCTAGCAGCTTTGGAATCTGATTTTCAAAAAGAAGAAAGGGCGCCACTCACCAAGTGCATTGGATGTAGATGAACCTTGGTCACAGAGGTGGACCACCTAAACAATTTACTTAAAGGATCACTAAAGGAATTTTTTTTTTAGCTAAATAGCTTCCTTTACCTTACTGCAGTCCTGGTTTCATGTCCTCATTGTTCGTTTTTGCTTTGAAGTTGCTGTAATTCTGCTCTGATCTCCACATTTCCTGCTTGTCTGGCTCCTTATGAAAAATCTCATGGCAGCTTTTCACTGTGGTCCAAGCTGTCATTACTGTGTGTCTAAAATTCCTCAGAACCAATCAGATTCATTTTAAAAACAAAACACTGCCCTGGATTTGTTTGTTTTTGTTCTGTGTGTCTCTCTACTTCACAGAAATATGAAACCAGTTTAAAAGTGAAACTAAACTGCAGGCACATTATATGATTGATTTTTATCTATTTTTAACCATTTTTAAAAGGAATCAGTTAACTTTTATGTCTCTATACCCTGTAAACAGTCATTTCAGCAAAAAATTTTTTTTTACCATTAGTGACCCTAAGAATTCTCACAGATTAAATGATGTGAATTGTAACTTCAATAATCGAAACGTGAAAAACTATTTTATCTTCACCTGATTGTGTATTCAACATGAACAGGAATATTGCTTTTTACATGATTGGATAACTAAAATGAATAGTTACACAATTTATTGTGTGAAGAATCTCAACTTCTTTAGTAAATCAGCTCATAAATCTCTCTGTAGCCCTAGTCACCCCTTTTCATCTGCTGAAGAGGTTATTTTGATGGTACATAAGGAGTGATCAATATCCATAGAGCTGTAGTAGCCTTGCAAGCTTGTCATTGTTGAAATGTTATTCTGCACAGGACTGAACAGCCGTTCTCCATTTCAAGGGATCATCCTACATCCTGATCAATATTTCCACAAGGTCACATTCTCCAAGGCTGCTTTCTCTGCATGGAAAACTGGTAACGCTCCCTCCTAGTCTCAGATCTACAGACGAGTCATGCTTAAAGTAATACTAAAGGTGGTTTTTGTATGTGTTAACCACTTCCTGCCTGGCCTATAGCAGAATGACGGCCGAGTGGTGGTTCAGTTTTCCTGACTGGACGTCATATGATGTCTTTCAGGATAACAGCCGGTGTGTGCCCGTAGAGGCATGTAGCACGGCGATAGGTGGTGCGGCGTGTCAGTCTGACGGAGGCACTTTACCACATGATCAGCCATGTCCAATCACTGCTGATCACAGTGTAAACAGGAATCCGCTTTTCCTCACTCGCGTCTGACAGATTATTAATTATTAGCGGAGCCCCCCCAGGATGTCCACACTGGACCACCAGAGATGCCACCAGGACCAACAAGGATGCCCACAATGGATGGCCCCCAGGGATGACAGTCAGTGCCCAGACAGATGGCGCTCAGTGCCCATTAGCAATGCCTGCCAGTGCCAATTCTATCAGTGATGCATATCAGTGCAATCTATCAGTGTCCATCTGTGCCACCTATCAGTGCCATACATAAGTGCCCATCAGTGCAACCTTTCAGTGCCTATCAGTACCACATATCAGTGGCCATCAGTGCTGCCTATCAGTGGCCATCAGTGCTGCCCATCAGTGCCACCTCATTGGTGCCACCTCATCAATATCGCCTTATCAGTGTAGCCTCATTAGCGCCTATCAGTGAAGGAGAAAACGTACTTATTTACAAAATGTTAAAACAGAAACAAAGAAAAACATTTTGTTTTCAAAATGTTCTGTCTTTTTTTATTTGTTTAGTAAAAAAAACACAGAGGTGATCAAATACCACCAAAATAAAGCTCTATTTGTGGGAACAAAATGATAAAACTTTTGCAGCATGACTGCGCAATTGTCATTTAAAAAGTGACAGTGCCGAAAGCTGAAAATTACAAGGGGCAGGAAGGGGGTGCAAGTGTCTGGTTGAACTAAAAAAAGGTTATTGCACAGTTTGCATTTACCTCCTCTTTGGTGGTCCCCTGCTGGCACTGTCAACTCCTTTTTCCGAGTGTTTCCTTAGCTAGTAATGCGCTATGGGGGCACCTGTGCAGCTCTCGATTTGAGCTGTGTGCATTCATAGACACACACAGCGCTGGTAAGCTGTGCACCCCACTCCCTCCTATGCATTAAGGTGAAAAAAAAACTTGCAATCTAGAGCCCCCCCCCCCCCCGTTTTACTTAACTAAGTCACGAAACACTATGTGCTCATTCACACGATTATTTTCCCCAGCTTGAGGCGGCTCGTCATTGGAGATCGATAGCAGCGCAGCCATTGGCTCCCACTGCTGTCAATCAAATCAATGACGCAGCGTGCTGAGGGGCGGAGCCGAGTGATACAATCAGCAGCTATAGCCACCGACTGTATCACAGGAGCGTGCCTGCAAGCTAACCCCCTTGGAAGAGCGCTTCCAAAGAAGGGGGTATATCTTGCAGGGAGGAGCCAGGACAACCGCCGAGGGACCCCAGAAGACCAGGATCGGGGCCACTCTGTGCAAAACTGCACAGTGGAGGTATGTATGATATGTTTGTTATTTTAAAATATATGAAATAACAGTTGCGCAGTTAGAGACATTTCACACAGGGGCGACTCTTTAGGCGACTTAGCCGCCTGACCAGTCGCACTCCACTCTATTCAATAGAGCCGTTTTAATAGGAGCGACGCAAGTCGCTCCGACTTAGAAAAAGGTTCTTGTACGACTTTGGGGGCGACTCGGGGCTGCTTGCATTGACTTCAATACAGAAGTCATTTTGCAAGTCGTCTCTCAAGTCATCTTGAGATCGCCTTGCCGAGTCGCCCCCAAAGTCGTGCCGCCACCTGTGTGAACCGGCTTTCAAGCAACACTGTACCCAAACAAAATGTATATAATTTTTTCACACAAATAGAGCTTTCTTTTGGTGGCATTTGATTTATATATATAAAAAAAATGACAATTTTGAAAACACGATCATTTTTCGGCATGAAAAAAAAACGTTGTTTTTCAGCATGTCCAAAAAACGAAGTTTTTCCAACTTCATCATTAAAAACGATGTTGCCCACACACCATCGTTTTAAAAAAATGATGAACAAAGCGCGGTGACGTACAATACGTACGACGGCTGATTCCATGTTAGTAAAAGACAATTTGCGCTTTTCTGTCTGTTACAGCGTGATGAATGTGCTTACTCCATTATGAACGGTAATTTTACCAGAACGAGCGCTCCCGTCTCATAACTTGCTTCTGAGCATGCGCGGGTTTAAAACATCGTTTTAGCCCACACACTCATTTTTTACAACACGAAAAACGACACTGTTTAAAACAACATTAAAAAATGCAGCATGTAAAGAAATATGTCTATAGAAAATTATAATACTAATGTACCACAAATAATATAAACATTAACAGCGCTAAACAAAGTTCATGAAGACCTCAGAACTTAAAAAATATGTATTACCATATCCTGCTGTGAGAGAATTTCTGTGGTAACGTATGTGCGCATAGGAGCCCACACGTAAAAAGCTCTCAACACAAAAATAAAATTAAAGTAAAAGAAAAGTAAAACAGTCTTATACGTAGTACCTCATATGCTAACGCTAATGTGAGGCTAAGTATCAAAAAGCCAAATACTCAAATAAGCATATACAACATGTAGCATAAGTAAAAAATAAGTCCATCAATCAATACTGCAGTGGTCACGTGATCCAACTATCCAATCGGGTGAGCAGCATCCCGGGACTCACGGCGTCAGGAGGAGGAATCCCCTTTGAGACAGCGTAGTGAGAGCTGCTCACCGTATGATATGTCACAAGCGCTACTTTAAATGTTATCTTGTAAGTGTAATTTTGAAGTGTGCCAATGTAAGTAATAAAAGCAGTTTTACACTATGTGGAGCATCCTTTCTTCTTACATGACCACTCGCCCATGGGAGGATTAATAGAGCTGACAGTGACCAGGGATGAGCAGAGCCATTGAGGAGCCCTCCAGCCAAACTACACAACTGACAGACAGCGAGTGTTTGATTGCACATTTTTCTCTTCTATCTGGTGAGCAGGGGCGGACTGACAACTCATGGGGCCGCCGGGCAATAGAAAATTTTGGCTTTTCAGATGGCTTACAGGCTTACAGATGGCCACCAAGCCAGGTAGCAGTACAGAGGCGGGGCAGCTAAAATCTCAGGGATTTTCACATCAAAAGCATGTAGGTTTTGGACATATCAGGGACAGATGTAAAAAAAAAAAAAAAAAAATTTTTACATACTGTCCTGGTTTTAATGAGCCTGGCAACCATGATGGGCCCCCTAGTGTAATGGGGCCCTCGGGCAGTGCCCGAGTTCCTCAATGGTCAGTCCGCCCCTGCTGGTGAGTGAGGTCCCTTTGGGGGATCCCGACGAGTCAAATACAGTTATATTATTGTTACACAAGTCTACCAATATACAAGAGCTCTCTGACCCATTATTGCAGTATTGATTGATGGACTTATTTTTTACTTATGCTACATGTTGTATATGCTTATTTGAGCACATTAGCGTTAGCATATGATACTTAGCCTCATATTGACGATAGCATATGAGGTACTACGTATTACTTTTCTTTTACTTTAATTTTATTTTTGTGTTGAGAGCTTTTTACATGTGGGCTCCTATACGCACACACGTTACCACAGAAATTCTCTCGCAGCAGGATATGGTAATACATATGTTTTGAGTTCTGAGGTCTTCATGAACTTTGTTTAGCGCTGTTAATGTTTATATTATTTGTGGTACATTAGTATTATAATTTTCTATAGACATTTTTCTTTACATACATTCTTAATATATAATAGCTACTGACACTCCTTTTATCTATACGATATTCATGCAGGCATAATATCGTCTAATTTTATTTTCCATTTGTTTAATGTGTTTAATGTGACAGCATGTGGATGTGTTGTCCATTTTGGAGGCGAGCAGGAAAGGGTGGCTACATTTACGTACACAAGGGAGGACATGGAGATTTTTGACTGTAGGTCTGTTACTCCTGTGTCCTGTGTGATAAGCAGGTCATCCTTAATTAAAGGATCACTAAAGCAAAAAAAAATTTTTAAGCTAAATAGCTTTCTTTACCATAATGCAGTGCTGTTTTCATGTTCTCATTGTTAGTTTTTGCTTTAAAGTAGCTGTAATACTTCTCTGATCTCCACACTTCCTGGTTGTCTGGCTCCTTATGAAAAAACTCATGGCAGATTTTCACTGTGGTCTAAGCTGTGTGTCTAAAACTCCTCAGAACCAATCAGATTCATTTTAAAAACAAAACACTGCCCTGGATTTGTTTGTTTTTGTTCTGTTATTCTTCTATACTTCACAGAAACATGAAATCATTTTAAAAACAAAAGTGAAACTAGAGGCACAATATGATTGATTTTTATCTATTTTTAATCATTTTAAAAGGAATCAGTTAACTTTTATGTCTCTATACCCTGTAAACAGTAATTTCAGCAAAAAATGTTTTTCCTTTAGTGACCCTTTAAAGGATCCTATATTTGTGCAGCTTTCATTATTCTGCAATGTATAAACAAAAGGACCCCCGCGCTGTCAGTAAACAAAGCTAGGGGGCACTGCTGCAGACACCTTTTGATCTGTGCTAGCCAGAGAAATGTGTCAATGAATAAATAGTGATGTCTGCGCTGTGTGACTCAAAGGGCAAGAGAACAGTGTGACTGATGGGCACACTGAATGTGTGAAACACAATGGAACTGTGAAAATCACAATAAAAAGCAACGAGTGATCCAAGAACATCAAAAATCTTCAACATACATGAAATGTGAATAAAGACAGCATACGCAAAACAAATGAAATAAATCAAACATGAATCATATGGCTTCATTTCCACTGGCGTTTTTACAGCCACTTTTCTGAGCGTTTTTTACAGCTTAAAAACGCCTGTCCATGTTTATTTTAGAAAAAATATATATATATTTTTTTTTTTGAGGTGGAGCTCAAAAAAGCCGCGGCAGCGTTTTTGAGCGTTTTTTAATGTCTGGCGTTTTTTCAGCTCTATTGCTGGATCTTCAGAACGCCCTGGTCAAAAATGCCTATGGCTGCCATTTGCAGCTCAAAAACACCTATGTGGGCATGATGCCATAGAATAACATAGACAGGCGTTTTTTAAGCTGTAAAAAACGCTCAGAAAAGTGGCTGTAAAAACGCCAGTGGAAATTAAGCCTAAATATAAAAAGTGTATCAAAGTATAAATATAGGAGCCAACGGTTTGGCAAAGAACACACTGTATAATATATAATAAACAGAAGGGGCCAGATTCAGGTACACGTACATTTGCGCAGCGTATCCGAGATACGCTACGCAGCCGTATTTTACCAGGCTCTACAACGAATTCTGGTAGATTTTTGCCCGTACGATACGGCGGCGTAGTCTATTTCTCACCGAGTAATCGAAATAAGCGATTAGGGGGGTGAAGCATTTAAATTAGGCGCGTCCCCGCGGCGATCGAACTGCGCATGCTCCGTTCAGAAATTTCCCGCCGTGCATTGCGCGAAATAACGTTGTTACGTCATTTTTTTTTTAGTAGCGTCGTTTACGGACATTCCTATTCCCGGACGACTTACGTAAAAAATAATAAAAGACGTCGGAAAACGTTGAAATTCGACGCGGGAACGACGGCCATACTTAACATGGGCTGTCTAATATTAGACCAGCTAAAAGCTGGTATAACATTACGCAGCGAAAAGATGACTAAAGATGCTGTAAGAGATTGCGATTGAAGATCGTAATTTCAGGGATCGGCAAAAGCTCATTTGCATACCCTGACGCGGAAAACGACGGGAAGTCCACCCAGCGGCCGCAATTTTATTGCAGCATAGATCCGAAGGCGTACAAACACGTAAGCCAGTCGGATTGAAGCGCAAAGCCGTCTTTTCATGGTTTGAGGATTCAAACTAGTGAAAAAACGCGCGTAATTAGAAAGTACTCCGGTCTAACACCAGTTAGACAGGAGTTACGGCTCTGTGAATCTGGCCCAAAGTCTCTGTATGGTGATCCCAAAGCCAGGCACAAGGGCTGAAAGGAGGGAAACTTCAGTGCAAACACCTCTTGTGTCTCCTAGCAGCTCACCTCACAGCTGTGGCACGAACAGCCCAAAAATCCTCAAATGTACACTCAGTGAATGGTGCAATAGGTTAGTATGTAGCTGAAGTACTCAGAGCCAGATATTGCATGTGGAAAGACAACAGAAGGGTATATAACGTAACTCTGTGAGAACAATACTGTGGTAAAAGTAAATCACACAGCAATGCACTCACTAAGAGGAAAATGATAGTAGGCGTATCTCCAATGAATGAGTTCGTAAAATCTACTGTGTGTCTCTTCTTATTCCTTCTTGCCACCCAGTAGAATCAGGTGTATTGCTCAGAAGGTGGTGGTGAAATAAAAGAAGAAAGACACATCGCATAGTCCCGTAAAATGGAAATCGCACCCCGAAATCACCAAAAGTAGTAACAAAACTACTTTTGGGAAATCGATGCAGCACCACAAATGCGGGGTCACACTGATTTGGAGACTGCCATTGCCAGCAAATGCTGACATTTTGGCATGTGATTAGACAATGTAGCATGGATGTGGCACGGATGATCACTGATGTGGCACGGATGATCACTGATGTGGCACGGATGATTACTGATGTGGCACGGATGATTACTGATGTGGCACGGATGATCACTGATGTGGCACAGGTGAGCCATGGATGGGCATGGGTGAGCTGATGAGTGGCACGGATGATTATGATGTGGCACGGATGTCACTGATGTGGCACGGATGATTAAGGACTGATGATGGCACGGATGATCATGAACTGATGGATGTATGAGCCATGGATGGGCATGGGTGAGCATGAATGAGCCATGGATAGGGATGAATGAGTCATGGATAAGGATGGATGAGCCATGAATGTGGATGTATGAGCCATGGATGGAGCAGAGATGAGTCATGGATGAGCCATGGATGGATGGATGAGCCATGGATGAAGCAGAGATGAGCCATGGATAGAGAATGGATGGATAGATGAGACATGTATGAGCCATGGATGGAGTATAAATAAATGGATGGATGAGCCATGGCTGGGCACAGAACTTCAGATTTAGTCCACCATGCTGCTGCACCTGGCTCTCCCCCCACTCTCCCCTTCCATGTTGTACTGATTGGTGTGAGGAGAGGGGAGGACCAAACCGGACATTCTTCAGTTTGTTTACAAGCGGAATGGCGTGATCACATGGTAAAGGGCCCTTTACCCCTATCAGTGACACGCTGGGTCTGGGAGACCTGACGGTAACGGACATTGCCGGGTCATAGTACGCCCTCCCGGAGTTATCTGACAACACTGTACCCGTTGTTTGTTTTGTTTTGTATGGAGTGGAGAGAGATTAGAACACCCATCAGAAAGAATATCCCAAATCCCAAAAAGTAGGAGAGGAGAAATCTTCCAATGAGGACACTCATTCTGGTGACCTGGGGGTCCTCAAGGAATTCTCTTAATTTGCAGGGATTTCCTCTGACTTCCTGTTTGGCTATGCGACAGGAAGTGAAGGGAAATATTGGCAATGGGACCATAGGCGTGCGCAGCCTATTGCATTAGGGTGTGCACCCCAAAGATTAAACACATAGCACAAATCACTCATGATGAAAGGGAAGGGGCCGGTAAGTTACATATTTACTGGCCCCTTCCCCACTCATCCTAAAACACCCCTGCAGCAACAGCTGGAGGGAGAGGAGACTAGGAAAGCTGGAAGTGCTGCGCGGGGAACCAGAGCATTAGGGGAAATGTGTCCTGCACACGGTGATTAGGGAGTGCCTGGGCATACCTGGCACACCTTGTGCGCACGCCTATGCTAAGCGGCGATGCCCAGCTCGAGTCACTGTCAGGGGCAGGCGAACCCTAGTAATCCTTTATGTTACTGGCTGCTTCCTGTATATGGATTCATCAGGTAGTGTGCGGGTATTCCGTCACTTCCTCGATGCCACAATGTCTCCTGGGAGCTTTTGTCATTGTTCCCAGGAGACCCAGAACCTGTGTAATTACAGTGCTTTGAAAAAGTTTTCATACCCCTTGAAATGTTCCACATTTTGTCATGTTACAACAAAAAAACGTAAATGTATTTTATTGTGATAGAGCAACCCAAAGCGACACATAATTGTGAAGTGGTTTTCAATTGTTTTTTATACAAAATTAGTGGAAAGTGTGGCGTGCATTATTATTCAGCCCCCCTTACTCTGATACCCCTAACTAAAATCTAGTGGAACCAATTGTCTTCAGAAGTTAACGAATTAGTAAATAGAGTCCACCTGTGAGTAATTTAATCTCAGTATAAATACAGCTGTTCTGTGAAGCCTTCAGAGAACCGAACAGCATTATGAAGGCCAAGGAACACACCAGACAGGTCAGGCATACAGTTGTGGAGAAGTTTAAAGCAGGGTTAAATTCTAAAAAAAATGTTTACAGTGGGCCAGATTCAGGTACAGCGGCATATCTTTGTGCGGGCGTAGCGTATTTTCTTTACGCTACGTCGCCGCAACTTAGAGAGGCAAGTGCAGTATTCACAAAGCACTTGCTCCGTAAGTTGCGGTGGCGTACTGTAAATTGTCTGGCGTAAGCCCGCGGAATTCAAAGTAGGAAGGAGGTGGGCGTCATCTCTTTAACCACTTAAGGACTGCCGCATGTACATTTACGTCGGCAGAATGGCACCGACAGGCACACCAACGTATATATATGTTGGTGCCTTGGGGGGGTTCGGGGGTCCGATCGCCCCCCCCCCCCCCGTACATGCGGCGGTCCGCGCGGCTGCAGGAGCGATCCGATAAGAGGGGGCGGCTATTTGTTTTTGTCCGTCCCCTCCGGATCGCTCCCAGTCAATGCGCGCGCCCACCCGCCCTGTCACTTCCCCCTCCTGTGTAAACACAGGAAGGAGGAAGCGATGTGATCTCTCCCTCAGCGTTTTTTTCAACCACCGCTGAGGAGAGATCACCACACAGTAAGTCCTGCACTAACACTACACTGTACCTACACTACACATAGTCACATTTAACCTCGCAATCGCCCCCCCCCCCCCTCCCCCTGTCACAGTGTCACTGAATGCAGTAATCATACATGTATGATTACTGTATTTAGTGTCAGTGTGACAGGCAGTGTGACAGTCAGTTAGTGTTAGGTCCAGGGTAGCCCCCGTACCCCCCTAATAAAGTTTTAACCCCTTGATCACCGCCCTAGTTAACCCTTTCACTCCCCATTGCCAGCATCACTAAGCGATCATTTTTCTGATCGCTGTATTAGTGTCGCTGTTCCCGCTTGGTAGCTAATTTTTTTTTTATTGCGATTTTTTTTACTAAAGACATGTGGCTAAATACATTTTGGCCTAAATGTTTGACTAACATTTAGTTTATTGATTTTTCTTATAAAAAAAGTAAAAAATATTGATTGTTTTTCAGAAATGTCGCTCTATTTTTGTATATAGCGCAAAAAATAAAAATCGCAGAGGCGATCAAATACCACCAAAAGAAATCTCTATTTGTGGGAAGAAAAGGAAGCAAATTTTGTTTGGGAGCCACGTCGCACGACCGCGCAATTGTCAGTTAAAGAGACGCAGTGCCGAATCGCAAAAAGGGGCAAGGTCTTTTACCTGCATTTTGGTCCGGGTCTTAAGTGGTTAAATTAGGGGTGACCCCATGCTAATGAATGGCCGCTCGAACTGGGCATGCTCAGAATCACGTTGAAAAAACTCCCTTAGTGACGTCGGCGAGCAATGCCTACGATGTGTGAACGTAACCTACGCCCAGTACTATTCACATACTACGTAAACGGTGTAAAATTCAACGGCGTCGTTCCTTGGCCCATACCTTTGCATTAGCTGTGCCTCATATAGCAGGGGTAACTTTACGCCGGACGTAAGCCTTACGCAAAGCAGCCGGGCGCATCTACGTTCGTGAATCGGCGTATCTTACTCATTTGCATATTTTTAATGGGAACGTCGAATGCGTCCAGTGTAACTATGTGCCCATGATACGCCGGCATAGGCAAGTTACGCCAGACAGCTAAAGCCATGTTTTTCTGCGTATCTCGCTTTGTGAATCGGCGCGAAGATGCGACGGCGCACACTTGAAATTACGGCGCGTATCTGGAGATACGCCGGCGTAAAGGTACCTGAATCTGGCCCAGTATCTTCTTTTGGGACGGCCCCAGGGAAAGTATGAAAAATAATATAATATAATGAATGTGTAGCCATCATTAATTATATATATTTTAGTGTAATCAGTTCCAGTGGGCTGAGTGACAGACCTAGACACTGCTACAGGAATTGAATACAATAAAATATTATGTATAATTAATTATGGCTACAAATTCATCACATTATTACAGTACAGAGCATGATAATTTTATTTATACTTTTGAGCCCTACATCCTGTCTAATGAATTCCAGTGACTATTCAATCCCAGTGCCAGGCCTACAGTCATCAGGACGGATTCACTAAAATATTATATACAATAAGTAAACTATAATATATTATGGCTACATATCAGTCATATATTATTAACCACTTAAGACCCGGACCAAAATGCAGGTAAAGGACCTTGCCCCTTTTTGCGATTCGGCACTGCGTCGTTTTAACTGACAATTGCGCAGTCGTGCGACGTGGCTCCCAAACAAAATTGGCGTCCTTTTTTCCCCCACAAATAGAGCTTTCTTTTGGTGGTATTTGATCACCTCTGCGGTTTTTATTTTTTGCGCTTCAAACAAAAATAGAGCGACAATTTAAAAAAAAAATGCAATATTTTTTACTTTTTGCTATAATAAATATCCCCCAAAAATATATAAAAAAACGTTTTTTTCCTCAGTTTAGGCCGATACGTATTCTTCTACGTATTTTTGGTAAAAAAAATCGCAATAAGCGTTTATCGGTTGGTTTTCGCAAAATTTATAGCGTTTACAAAATAAGGGATAGTTTTATTGCATTTTTATTTATTTTATTTTTTTACTACTAATAGCGGCGATCAGCGATTTTTTTCGTGACTGCGACATTATGGCGGACACTTCGGACAATTTTGACACATTTTTGGGACAATTGTCATGACAATTGTCATTTTCACAGCAAAAAATGCATTTAAATTGCATTGTTTACTGTGGAAATGACAGTTGCAGTTTGGGAGTTAACCACAGGTGGCGCTGTAGGGGATGTGTGACCTATGTGTGTGTTTACAACTGTCATCGATTGCGTCCCCCTATTACAGGGATGACGCGATCAATGCTACGGCCACAGAGAAGAACGGGGAAGCCGTGTTTACACACGGCTCTCCCCGTTCTTCCGCTCCAGGGACGGATCGCCGCACTGCAGCGGCGATCGGGTCCACGAATCCCGCGGTCCCGGTCTGGAGCTTCGGACCGGGTCACGGCTGGGTACTAAAATCAACGTATATATACGTTGATGTGCCCAGCCGTGCCATTCTGCCGACGTAAATGTGCAGTAGGCGGTCCTTAAGTGGTTAAAGTGCACAACATTTTTTCATACCTCAAATGCACAGGTGTCAAACACAAGGCCCGTGGGCCTAATCCGGCCCTCCAGGCCATTTTATGTGGTCCTCGCACCTCTCCTGCAACTGCAGGAGAGCTCCAGCCCTCCTCTGGTTCTCCTCCAGACCCCTACTTTCTGCTTTCAAGTAATGCATCCAGCTTCTTCCCAGCAGCAGCATAAGGAAAGGGGGTGCACTGTGATGGTGGCTCTTGACAGCTAATATAAAGGGGAGGGGAAGCGCTGGACAGATACAACCGGCCCTTTTGAGGGCAATCATAATGCTAATGCGACCCACAATAAATACAACCCCTACACTAATGTTTGGGATGGTCCCATTCCACAGGGAAAGTATGAAAAAAAATCTGCACTTTAATAATGTATGATGAATGTGTAGCCATACTTTATTATTTATAATATTTTACTGTAATTAATCCCAGTGGTAGTGTCTGTCAGTCTAGGGCTGTCCCTCAAATTGATTAGGCAGGTTCTGGCTTGGGACCTGTATTGCCACAGTAATCCATGCCCTGGTCTATACTCTATGTATGGCTCATACTTTGCATTGTCGGCTGTCCTCATGCTGTATGGGGATCTCTGGATCAGATCTTTCCTTGGGGACAGCTGACAATGGCATCATTGGCATTGAAGATTGATATGCAACTGACCTGCTGAGTGCCGACAATAGTGTGTTGCTTGCTGGAATCGGATTTGGAATGGATTCAGGGAATATGGCAAGAGGCTGTGCTCACTGCTATCAATGAAAGCAGGTAACCTGGCGGTAACACAACTGGATAAATGCCGGTCCCCGGGGCTCCGACACCAGCTATGTCGTTCCCCCCCTCTTTTCACGGGCATACCAGCTCAACTACACCTGGGCAGCAGGCGGGGAGGATTCAGTGCAGCTGTTCTTCCCAGGAAATTGCTTTCTCTGTCAGCCGCAGTGACAGAAGGAAATGCACAGGGCTAGCGCTGGAGGTGGCGGAGCTGTGTTCCGGCTGAAAAAAGCCCTACCTCTGGGACCTAGGACCCTTGCCACCTTCAGGATGTTGTCTTCTTTATGGTGCATGTTACCTGGGTGCGGGCCGCACCCCCATTGCGACACCACTGGCTCTGCAAGTCACAGTGACACAGTGTGCTGGGATGAGTATTCCACAACATAACTGAACCAGAACTTACAGAATGTTTGCAAACAAAGTTGATCTGGAGTCATTCAACAAACTTGCTAAGCTATTGCTGGTACTTGCCAGGCTTCACAAGTCATTTTCAAACTTGCAGCACAATTGCTTGCTATCTGGAAACAGTCCAAAATAAAGTGCAGTCTTTTTCCTAACATAAATAAGGGTAGATTCAGGTAGTAGATAAGCCGGCTTATCTCCAGATAAGCCGTCTTATCTCTGCGTTTTACGGGTCCAATCTATGCCACTGATTCATAAAATCAGTTAAGCATAGATTTTCTTTAGATCAGACATGCATAAGTCTCTTAGGCTGTCTAATCTTATTTTCATATTTTAGGCTGGCCGTTAGGTAGCGTTCCCGTCTAAAATATGTAAATGAGCCTATACATCGATTCCCGAACGTACGCTTGGCCGGCGCTATTCTTTTACGTTGTTTGCGTTAGCATAGTACTGTCGTAATGTTATGCCTGCTATATGAGGCGCAGGCAATGTTAAGTATGGACGGCATGCCAACGCTTTTTTTCCCGTCATTTACGTAAAACGTTCGCGAATAGGGCTTTGCGTAAGTGCCGTTCACATTGTTTACACGTCGAATTGACGTCGAGATTTGGAGCATGCGCACTGGGAACCAATCATGGTCGGTGCATGCGCAGTTCGTTCGGCGCGGGGACATGCTTCATTTAAATGATACACGCTCCCTACCCGCCGAATTTAAATTCGGCCGGGTCTTTTACGCTTCGCCGCCTAAACTTTACAGGCAAGTGCTTTGAGAATAAAGCCCTTGCCTGAAAAAGTTGCAGCGGCCTAGTTTAAAAGCCAGACGCTAGCATGCCTAAAGATAGGCATTTCTACCTGAATCTACCCCATAGTCCCTAACTTCAGGCTTGTGGCTGCCCCAGCATACCTGCATAGGACAGAGTCAATTTTTGGCCATAATTTATAGTTCATAACGGTAGTATTCAGGATTGGTTTCTTCAGGGAGGACTGCAGATCCCAGAAAAATCCCCCTAGGTAGTGGGAACTCCGACCTCGGCATTGGACTGGAAATCTAGACTCTGGCAATGGCAGTGAGCATGGCCCGGTCTCTCCTTTTAGTAAGGGCCCCCTGACTCTGAGTAAGACAGATCCCTTTTATAGCACACAGCACTGGGAGGTTGGACCTGCCAAGAAAAACATGGGAAGCATAATTAAGACTAACCTCCCCAACTGGTGCAGCATTACCAACTACCTGCCTACATGTAAATAGCATGTGATATTACATATACCTTGTCACCAGCCTGTTCATTTCAACAACAATCTTCCCATTAGATTATATGTGAATTTATATATTTTTTGCATGTTATTTACCTGTAAATGCTGCCCTTGTGTAGACATCCAATAGCTCTGAGACTGCTGCTGGGTGCCGCCATCTTGGATGTAAAGTCAGCACCCCAAGCATACACTTTACAGTATTCCCCTCACTCCTCCTCCAGGAGATACATAAACAATTATGTAGGGAGGTGGTGGGAGAGCAGAGGAGCTTGGCCAGCACAGACATTTATTAGACACTCCCAGCTGAGGAGCTAGCTATGGTTTACAAGGAGGGAAGGGGCTGTGCTAGGGAAATGACTGCTGAACTCATCACATTTTCTAGCATGAAAAATGCTGAAAGTAAGCGTGATTTGATCAATGAGTTTGAAGGCTGATGAGAAAATGAGGGTGTCTTGAGTTGTTGATCGACCCCTCACCTTCACTGAAAGATCTTTTTTTACTGGAAGTGGAAAACCTCTTCAATAGAATATTCATCGATGGTCAGTTACAGGAACGTGATGGATATTTATTATGGCACACATACTGGTATCACCTGACTGAGCCACTGAAGGGAAGACATTAGTTCACAACAATAGAGGCAGCTTAGATGTTTGATGCAAGGAAATTCCAGGCAGCAATGACCAATATATAGAGAAAGTGCAACAGGAAGAGGAAAGGAGCACCACTCTCTGAATAGATCTGTAATAATAAGCAAGGACTGGCTAGGCATCGTATTTATCCATTTGTTAGTTGTAAACACACAATTTAATACCTGGCACAATACATTTTATTTCCATGATTTAGCCCTGGTTCACACTGGGCTGCGGGAGTGAAGCCGTGCGAGTTCAGCTGAACAGGTTTCTGCACAGATGTCAATGTAAATCGCGGCCACAAATCGCAAAAAGTAGTACAGAAACTACTTTTTGAAATCGGTGCAGCCGATTTGAGATGCGATTTCACATGTGAAATCGCATCTCAAATCGTACCCAGTGTGAACCTGGGCTTAATGTCCTTTATTGTAAAGTGTGTGTTATCAGCCAAAGCTTTGTGTTTATTTTTCCCAATTGTGTTGGAAAAATATTTTTCAGCAAAATTAGGTAGCTGACCTACAAATAGTTTTCATCTTCCTGTCAGAACTTAATTATCTGTTATGGGGGTGTTTACCAAGTAGTGTACTTTCACGTATGTAAATTCTAAGGCCGCGTACACACGGGGGGACATGTCCGCTGAAACTGTTCGACGGACCGTTTCCAGCGGACATGTCTCCTCCGGATTTTCATTCGACGGCGTGTACACACCATCGGATCAAAATCCCCGCCAGCAGACAGCGCAGTGACGTTGATGCCGCCACGTCACCACACCAGGAAGTAAAAAACTTCCACGCATGCGTCGCATCCATTCGACGCATGTGCGGGCAGATATGTCCGCTGGTTAGTGTACTAACCAGCGGACATATCCGACGGACATGTCTCCGGCGGACAAATTTTAAAGCATGCTTTAAAATTTGTCCGCCAGTCAGACATGTCCGCTAGCCCATACACTCGATCGGATGTCTGCTGAAACGGTCCGTCGGACCAGTTTCAGCACACAAATTCGATCGTGTGTACGCGGCCTAACAATTAACTTTTCTCATTTGCTCCCCTTTGGTCTGTTAATTATACCAATGAATGCGATTGGTTATACTATACAGCGGTGATGGAAAAAGAAGGTGCGCCAATCTAAGTGCAGTATAAAGGATGTTTATTATGGCAGCAACATAAACGGGTACTCACAAGATGATGAAAAATACAGGGCATATATAGTGGGTGGTCCGGTGTCACTCAGCAGTCCGTGGGGTAGGTGTAAAACCCAAATGTGAAGCGCTGGAGGATGGGGCAGCAATCCGATGTCTGCAGAAGAATCCTTGGCCTGTAACCAAGCTGGCTGTAATACAATACACGACCTCCTGGAAGCCTCGGCCGGAACAGGAACTGCGCCTCAGCGTGGGCATCAGCGTGAAGCGCAGCACAGCGGCTGACCGGAAGTGACGTGGGAAGGAAAACGGACCAATACTATACATCGGTAACTTTGATTACAAGCATAATTCGTTCCAGAAGAATGCTTGTAATCCAATGCACTCATATATCAAAGCGAATTTCCTCATAGGAGTCAATGGAAATGCAGATAATTGGTTCCACAGTGACTGCTATTGTATGCAGTACCGCATGTGGAAAGAGGTGGGGGGGGGGGAGGGGGTGACGAAAAAAGCCACTCGGATGCTTTTAGAGATGCTCAGAGAATTTCAGAGTGTCTCCGAATGGCTCAGGCCGCGTACACACGACCGGTTTTCTCAGCAGAATCCAGCAAGAAAGTTGATGGGAGACGTATTCTGCCGGTCGTGTGTACACTTTTCGCCGAGAAACCCGTCGAGGAACTCGTCAAGCCAAAAAAAGAGCATGTTCTCTATTTCCTCGTTGGGCAATGGGAAAATTTGGCTCGACAAGTTTTTTGACTGCCGAACAAGGAACTCGACAGGGAAAACGATGTGTTTCGCCCGACGAGTTTCTCGGTCGTGTGTACGTGGCCTTAGAGTGTCACCGCCGCCCCCTGCACCTCTGGCCAAATGTGGTACTGCACACCCCAGAGGCTTGAATCCTGCTCGTCTTGCGAGACAACGCTTGCAAACAGAGTCAGGATTTATAAAAAAAATAATAGCTTGTATTGAAAAACGCTCGTAAACCGCATTACTCGAAATCCGAGGAACTACTGTATCTGTTTGATAAGTGCAAAAATACCTGTTTATTCTGCCAGCAATCTATTGCTGTCCTTGTACACTTTGCTCTGTTATCCCAAACAGTGTTATCAGAAAGTGTATTAAGACTACATAACACCTACCCTTGTGTTTGGGAGAAGAGGTGAGGGGGGGTGTTTTATGTAGTTTAAATATACTTCCTGTCTAAAGTTGGCCATAGATTAATCAAAATTTGACCGGTTCAGCAGGGTCCATTTTTGGCCATTCACGTTCGTGAGAAGTTAATCTAATGATCAACTTCTCGCAAATGGGCTTGTTGGAAAAATGTTGTTCAATTAGAGCTGCTGCCTAAGGCCGCTGATAGGGGGGAACACCAGCTCTCCTGTAGGGGGCCCAGGCAAACAGAGGGGCCCGAACAGCAGGAGGAATTGGTGTGGTCGTGCAGAGGGGCAACTAGAGAAAGATGCCCTGTGCTGCTCTCTGCAGCAGCTGAAAGCCAATTTCTCTTCCTCCCATCAACATTCAGCTTCTGCGGCACCGATTCCCCTCCCTGGTCTGCCAGTTCTGATCCTCTCATGTGTTCCCCCGTCACTGTGCCAAGCCCCCTCCTGTGGCACTGCCGGCTTCCCTGTCCTGTAAAAAAAATAAAAAAATTGACAGTGTAATAAACATAACAGTGTTTTAAATAAAAATGTAAAAGAAAACTTTTTAAAAGGGGCTAATTCAGAGGTGGGGAATGGCCAAAATGAACCGTACAGAGTTTTTTTTTCTTTTGTAGGGGTAAAAGGGAGGGGGTGGAGAGGGTAATAAAGTATAAGAGGAAGGAGGAAGAAAGGAAAATTAAAAATGAGAAGTACTGTGAACCAGGATAGAAGAGGGGGGATGGGGGAGTTGCTATCTTCCCACCGCTTCCTCAACTCTGTGATCTACTCTATATAAGTAGGAAAGATGAAATGTAATTTCCTGTAACGTAATTCTTGAAATAAATAAAGAGTTGGAAAAAAAAGGGGCTAATTCACACACAGGTTCTTTGTTAGGTTTGTATTAGCTACTAATACTTTTAGTGAAAATATTGTAATATGGGGGGGGGGTCTGCCATAGGCGTGCGCACAGGGTGTGCTGGAACATAAGGAAGATCTCTCCCTTACCGGCTCTGCCATAAGAGAAGTGTTTATGCTTTTCTCTTTCACTATGCCGGCAGGGAGATCAATGTGCCGGGGGTCATATATATGTAGATACATACACCTGCATGTGTGTTTGAGCTTAAAGCGGAGGTTCAGCAGCGACAAATACGGCAGCTACTGGCTTTTAAAAAAATTACACTTACCTGTCCAGCACGCCCGCGATGTCAGCAGTCGAGGCTGAGCAATCGCTCGGTCCTCGGCTGCTTCATCCTCGGTGAGGGAATCAGAAAGTGAAGCCTGGCGGCTTTACTGCCCGATTCCCTACTGCGCATGCGCGAGGATCGCGGCGCACCGTCACTGGTCCCCGCTCTCTCCTGGGAACAGTGTTTCCCAGAAGACAGCGGGGACAAATGACGTCAGAGGCTTGATTCCCCGCGGCGATCAGACCCGGAAGTGGTGCAAATACCTGTCTCAGACAGGTATATTTCACCCCCTCCCCCCTGAAAGGTGCCAAATGTGTAACCGGAGGGGGGGAGAGATCCAAAAAGCGGAGGTTCACTTTTTGTGTGAACCTCCGCTTTAAGGGTGCACACCTATGCTGCTGCCATTCAGCTAAAGCCCTGATCAGTGTATTCTGAGGCCGCGTACACACGATCAAATCTATCTGCTGGAAACGGTCCGACGGACCGTTTCAGCAGACAAATTCGATCGTGTGTACGGGCGGACAGACGGGTTTTTCCAGCAGACAGATTTTAAAGCATGCTTTAAAATCTGTCTGCTGGGAACCCGTCCGTCCGACATGTCTGCTGGTTAGTAAACTAACCAGCAGACATATCTGCCCGCGCATGCGTCGAATGGATTCGGCGCATGCGCGGAAGTGTTTTACTTCCTGGTGCGGTGACGTGGCGGGGTCAACGTCACCGCGCTGTCTGCCGGAGGGGGTTTTGGTTTGATCGTGTGTCAGTCTGTCAGACCGATTTGATCGCATTTATTTGGTCGTGTGTACGCGGCCTGACAGTGGAAGATTCCTCCATCCACCTTGATTGTGTGGATTGGGGAATCCATAGAAAAAAATTTGATCAGTGGAGAGACAGCAGCGACTGTTTCAGGTCAGTTTGCAGGCGTTATTTTTAGCTTTATAGTGCCTGCAAACAGCTCCAATGTGAAAGGGGTCTTAGCCTTTAAATGCCTATTTGCCGATGCTTAGAGGAATAAGCAGCTGTTTTTGTTGCACTCCAGCCCTTCTGCTCACTCTGGTGCTTCGGGATGTGGACTGACCCTCAACTTCCTAATGGTATAATGCAGGATTACTGCAGGACTGCTGGTATTGCATTGTACTTGATATTGATGGAATGCCTGCAACCCGCAGAACGGCAAAGAAAAGCAGCTTTAGGGGACTGGTCTTAAATAGTCTCTCAAAGAGACTGTCAGGAAAATAAATACTGTATCCCATGGACACCTTGAGGTGCAAGTACATACCTACAGCAGCCTCCAAAGGCCTGTTGTAAACCCTTAAATATACCCATTGACTTACCCCAGGTGATACACAGAGATTAAACAAATCCTCCTACATAAGTCTTACCTGTTTATTTGCAGTCTTCTCTCCTCTACAGCCATTCAAAGTCCAGAATGTATACAGCTTGTCTGAGCTGTCAGAAAACAGGAGGTGGAGAACTGAAATTAGACTCAGTTACAGAGCTCTGAGAGATGATTGGAGAGAAGGGGCACACACCCCTTCACATAGGAACATGGCAGGAGGCTGTCAATCAGCTGGAGATCCCTCCCCTGTTACCATTTTTCTCTTGGTGTCAGAACGTGGCAGAAGTGATTTATGCTGAAGCAGCAGACAGAATTATTTATGAAAGGCAAATCCACATTGCACTACTTTAAGGTCAAATCCCAGCCAGCGCATCGCCTCAGTGTAAAAGCCCTCGGGCCTTCACATTGAGTATGTAGTGCAGGAGTTTTTCAGGCAGTATAGCAGCGATATTTTTAGCGCTGTACCGCCTGAAAAACTCCTCAGTGTGAAAGGGGCCTAAGTGACTCATTTGCTATTCAGTACAGCCCAGTATTTGGCCACAACTGCAGGATTTTCGAGGTTCTTTCAGGTACGTTGTGACTCCTCTAGCTCTCGGCACTCTGTATATGAAGCAGTTTTTTTTCTAGCCAGTTCAGTACAAAAAAAGATGATGGGGTTTGTGGAAATGTTTGGTTGTGGAATGCAGTGGAATGGAATGTGTTTCCCCTTGCAGGTCAGGTACCTGTGGCAGCTGGTATGTAATAACCATCAGAGAAATGATTATCTCCTTAGGCCGTGTACACACAATCAGACATGTCCAATGAAACATGTCTGACGGACCGTTCTCATCGGACCAGGCTGAAGTGGTCTGTTGGTCTGATGTGTGTACACACCATCAGACCAAAATCCCCTCGACCAAAACGCGGTGACGTAGAACACGACGACGTGATGAAAAAATTAAGTTCAATGCTTCCAAGTAGGGTTGTCCCGATACCACTTTTTTAGGACCGAGTACAAGTACCGATACTTTTTTTCAAGTAGTCGCCGATACCGAATACCGATACTTTTTTTAAACGTGTCCCCAAATGCAGCCATGTCCCCCACATATGCAGCCATGTCCCCCCACATATTGCAGCCATGTCCCCCCACATATTGCAGCCATGTCATGTCCCCCACATATTGCATCCATGTCATGTCCCCCCACATATTGCAGCCATGTCATGTCCCCCCACATATGCATCCATGTCATGTCCCCCCACATATTGCAGCCATGTCATGTCCCCCCACATATTGCAGCCATGTCATGTCCCCCCACATATGCATCCATGTCATGTCCCCCACATATTGCAGCCATGTCATGTCCCCCCACATATGCATCCATGTCATGTCCCCCCACATATGCAGCCATGTCCCCCCACATATTTCAGCCATGTCCCCCCACATATTGCAGCCATGTCATGTCCCCCACATATTGCATCCATGTCATGTCCCCCACATATTGCAGCCATGTCATGTCCCCCACATATTGCATCCATGTCATGTCCCCCACATATTGCATCCATGTCATGTCCCCCCACATATTGCAGCCATGTCCCCCCACATATTGCAGCCATGTCATGTCCCCCACATATTGCATCCATGTCATGTCCCCCACATATTGCATCCATGTCATGTCCCCCCACATATGCATCCATGTCATGTCATGTCCCCCCACATATTGCAGCCATGTCATGTCCCTCCACATATTGCAGCCATGTCATGTCCCCCCAACATATTGCAGCCATGTCATGTCCCCCCACATATGCAGCCATGTCATGTCCCCCCACATATGTAGCCATGTCATGTCCCCCCACATATACAGCCATGTCATGTCCCCCCACATATGCAGCCATGTCCCCCCACATATTGCAGCCATGTCCCCCCACATATTGCAACCATGTCATGTCCCCCACATATTGCATCCATGTCATGTCCCCCACATATTGCAGCCATGTCATGTCCCCCACATATTGCATCCATGTCATGTCCCCCCACATATTGCAGCCATGTCCCCCCACATATTGCAGCCATGTCATGTCCCCCACATATTGCAGCCATGTCATGTCCCCCACATATTGCATCCATGTCATGTCCCCCACATATTGCATCCATGTCATGTCCCCCACATATTGCATCCATGTCATGTCCCTCCACATATTGCAGCCATGTCATGTCCCCCCAACATATTGCAGCCATGTCATGTCCCCCCACATATGCAGCCATGTCATGTCCCCCCACATATGTAGCCATGTCATGTCCCCCCACATATGCAGCCATGTCATGTCCCCCACATATGCAGCCATGTCATGTCCCCCCACATATGCAGCCATGTCATGTCCCCCCACATATGCAGCCATGTCATGTCCCCCCACATATGCAGCCATGTCATGTCCCCCACATATTGCAGCCATGTCATGTCCCCCCACATATTGCAGCCATGTCATGTCCCCCCACATATGCAGCCATGTCATGTCCCCCCACATATGTAGCCATGTCATGTCCCCCCACATATGCAGCCATGTCATGTCCCCCACATATGCATCCATGTCATGTCCCCCCACATATGCAGCCATGTCATGTCCCCCACATATTGCATCCATGTCATGTCCCCCACATATTGCAGAAGTATTCTATTTTGGTATCGGGGGTATTTGCGGGAGTACAAGTACTCCCGCAAATACTCGGAATCGGTCCCGATACCGATACTGGTATCGGTATCGGGACAACCCTACTTCCAAGCATGCGTCGACTTGATTCTGAGCATGCGCAGGATTTTTGTCCGCTGATTACGTGTACTAACCATCGAACATGTCCGACGGACAGGTTTCTAAGCATGTTTAGAAACTTTTGTCCGCTGGAAAACGGTCCGATAGGCCGTACACACGATCGAACACGTCTGCTGAAACTGGTCCGCGGACCAGTTTCAGCGGACATGTTCGATCGTGTGTATGCGGCCTCAGAGTTGGATTAACCACTTGGCAGTAATACAGAACAGAAGAAACAAAATCAATGAGCCGGGTCATTATTATTTGTCCTGTGTCAGCCTACTCCACAATAAAAAGGAGAAATGTGGGCAGACACGCCCTTGTAATTGACTTATTAACCACTTAAGCCCCAGACCAATATGCAGCTAAAGGACCTTGCCCCTTTTTGCGGTTCAGCACTGCGTCGCTTTAACTGACAATTGCGCGGTCGTGCGATGTGGCTCCCAAACAAAGTTGACGTCCCTTTTTCCCCACAAATAGAGCTTTGTTTTGGTGATATTTGATCACCTCTGCGGTTTTTATTTTCTTTCTCGTACATCACGGGACACAGAGCGGCATATTCATTACTATGTGGGTTATATGGAGTACCTTCAGGTGTGGACACTGGCAATCTTCAAACAGGAAGTCCCCTCCCTATATAACCCCCTCCCCTAGAGGGAGTCCCTCAGTTTTTTTCGCCAGTGTCTTAGGTGTTGGTCACGGAATAGCTTTGCTCCACATCCTTTGGGATTAAGGGCGGGCTAACCGGATCTGTCCAAGGAGCCTCAGTGCCAAAGTGGACAGTACCCGGGCCCCAAACCGTGGGGTTTTGCCTATAATGCTCCTCTTTGGAGGGCTGGACCCTGGGCCCAGGACTTGGAGTTTGCAAAAAACCATAAGGTTCCTGTTTTGCCAGGGTGCTATATAGGTCCAGGACAGTGGGTACCTTCATAGGACCCCAGGGCCTGAAGGTCTACTACGCTACCCACGGAGATGGGAGAAGACTGGATCAGTTTGCTGGTCAAACATCCTGCAGCATGGAGCAGGTAAGGGGGAGCCTGCGGGACTTGGTTCGACAGCAGGCTCCCCGGGGTAACCTAAAAGGGGGGATAGCCTGAGTATGCTCTGCATGGGCAACCGTGATCACTATGTCTAAGAGACAGGATGACACCCTTTCTCCCCCCATCACTAGGCCCCCCTGTCTAAAGGTGTTGCTAGCTAACCTGCTGTTTCTTCCTAGAGGCTAGTAAAGGATCCTTAGGGGCCTTGAGAGAGTCCTACCTGGCCGGGAGTTTTGAATCTGCCGCCGTTTCTGCGCCATGGATCTCCAGCAGCGCGGCTCCTCCATGTTCTTCCTGTTTCCGGGTACGCGCGCGCGCGCGCGTGCACGCGCGCGTCTTATTGACGGTTTCGCGCCATCCAGACAGGAGGGCGGGGGGGGGGCGGGCCTGCGGCGTCATACAGGGGCGCGCCCTTCTGCTGTTATAGACAGCAGGCCTTGTCAGGGCTCAGTCTGTGGCTGATTTTTTCAAGGAGAGGACGCAGGGCGGCAGAACAGTGACTCCCGGTGGCGGAAGAGGGGTAGTACATATGGACTTTGTCCCAATGTCTTTATTGTTAAGCCAAAAAATCCCCCTTATTTGACAGCAGGTTGGAGGCTGGCAAACTTAAATTAGGGTCATTGTATATGGTCAAAGAAAATATATAATATATAATTATTTAAAAAAAAAAAAAGAAAAAAGACCAACATACGGGCCCATCAGTTTGTGGGGACACTAGTGATCTACTCTCCCCTAAACTCTGGAATTGTACTCCTGGCCACTACAGTCTGTTGTGTGGGCGGAGTCCCTCGATTTTGTATTATGGCTTCCAAGGGTTCGGGGTCAAAGGGTACAAAAAAGACCAAAAAACAAAAGGGTTCCCTTTCTGATTCTGATATGCCGATTCTTTCCCCGCAGCTTATTAATTTAAGAAGCGCCTTGGATGAGCCATTAGGGGGATCTGGTGCGGAGGCTGGCCCAGATCAGCCCAGCCCTGTGTTTATCACAGAGGAGATGCTAGCCGTATCCCTAGGGGGGCTAGAAGAGAGAATAGCAGCATTGATCGCTAGAGCTATTCCTGGTAAGAAACGGGTTAGATCCCCATCACCAGGGGGTGTATCCTCAGATGCTGAGATTCTCTCTCCGGAGGAATTAGAATCACAGGAGGATCAACTGGACCTGAACCAAGAGGGTTCAGGGATGGAGGGGTCTACCTCTGAGGAACCATTTTCAGACTCCCAGACAGAGAGACTGTGGGTACAGTCTTTGACGGACATGGTCCGATCGGCATTTAGTTTGCCATTGCCAGAACCTCAGGTTCCTCCGGTATCCTCTCTGGGCTCTTTGAGAGCCCCGTTAAGCAACGCAGTGTTTCCGGTCCATCCTCTCTTGGAGGAATTGATCTTTCGGGATTGGGTACGGCCGGACAGGGTTTTTCTGCCACCGAAAAGATTTGCGGTCATTTATCCCATGGAGGAAAAATTCTCCAAGAGATGGAGGCTCCCAGTAGTGGATGCAGCCATCTCATGTGTGAATAAATCACTAACTTGCCCGGTGGAAAACATACATATGTTTAAAGATCCGGTTGATAAAAGATTAGAAACACTTTTAAAAGCATCCTTTGCTACGGCAGGAGCAGTGGTGCAGCCAGCGGTAGCTGCAATTGGAGTTTGTCAGGCATTAAAAGACCAGACAAAAGAGATGTTAAAAGACATGCCTACCCAACAAGCAGAAGAGTTTGCTGACATTCCCAGAGCTCTGTGTTTTGCGGTAGATGCTATAAAAGATTCCATCCAGCAGGCTTCTCGTTTATCACTATGTTTGGTACACATGAGAAGGCTCTTATGGTTGAAGAACTGGGCGGCAGAACCCCCATGCAAAAAGCTTCTGGCAGGATTTCCCTTCCATGGAGGACGACTCTTCGGAGAGGATCTGGATAAATATATTCAGACTATTTCAAATGGCAAGAGTACCCTTTTACCGGTCAAAAAGACATTCCGGGCTCCTACATTTAGAAGGCAGCTTTTTCCTGTCTCGGGGCCCTCTAATTCCAGGCAGTATCGACGGCCGCCTGCGCGATCCAACGGTAACAGTAGATCGCAGGGACAAACCCCTGGGGGTAAGAAGCCGTGGTATCGCAAACCGTCAAAGACAGCCCCTAAGTCTGCCTTATGAAGGGGCGCCCCCACTCTCACGGGTGGGGGGAAGGCTTCGTCTCTTCTCAGAAGTTTGGGAAGCCAAGATCCCCGACAAGTGGGTCCGGGCATCTGTAACCACAGGTTACAGACTGGAGTTTCTAAGGTATCCTCCGCCTCATTTTCAAGAATCAAGGCTACCAAGGGATCCAGCAAGGAAGGCCTCAATGCTGGCAGCTTTGGATCACCTGCTTTGCCAGGACGTAATTATAGAAGTGCCAGCCCAAGAGCAAGGCCTAGGTTTCTATTCCAATCTCTTTGTCATACCAAAGCCCAACGGCGATGTCAGGCCAATTTTGGACCTAAAGAGGTTAAACGGTTATCTAAGGGTGCGGTCCTTCCGGATGGAATCCATCCGGTCAGCAGCCGCCGCGCTTCAGAAGGACGATTTTCTGGCCTCCATAGACATAAAAGATGCTTACCTTCATGTACCAATCTTTCAGTCGCATCAAAGGTTTTTACGCTTCGCGGTCGGGCAGCGACACTTCCAATTCAGGGCGCTCCCTTTCGGGCTGGCCACGGCCCCCCGGGTATTCACGAAGATCCTAGCCCCAGTTCTGGCCAATTTAAGAATCCAAGGAGTCACAGTCCTAGCATACTTGGACGACCTTTTAATTATAGATCATTCACGGACGGGTCTGCAGAAGGCAGTAAACCTCACGGTTCGGTACCTCGAAGAATTCGGCTGGGTCCTAAACCAGGGAAAGTCAGCATTCCAGCCTACGAAGCAGTTGGAATACCTCGGCATGAGGTTAGACACGGAACGTCAAAAGGTGTTCCTGCCCCTTGTAAAGATCAGGGCGATCAAGGGGTTGGTTCAGTTGGTTATAAACAAGAAAAGACCAACTATTCGCCTGTGTATGCGATTACTAGGCAAGCTAGTGGCCACATTCGAGGCAGTACCATACGCTCAGATCCACACTCGCGTCCTACAGGCAGCCATTCTAGCAGCCTGGGGCAAGAGGGCACATGCCTTAGAGTCCCCTTTGACGCTATCATCAAGGGTCCGACAAAGCCTGGCCTGGTGGTTGAACCCTCAGAACCTTCTAAAGGGAAGATCCTTCAGCCCTGTTGTCTGGAAGGTAGTTACCACAGACGCCAGCCTGGCAGGCTGGGGGGCGGTCTTCGAGGGGTTCTCCCGCCAGGGAACTTGGGTGAAAGCAGAGAGGCAGCTCCCCATCAATATCTTGGAAATCAGAGCTGCTCGCCTAGCCCTGTTGGCATGGACCTCCAGATTAAAGGGGTTCCCGGTGAGAATCCAGTCAGACAATGCCACGGCGGTGGCATACATAAACCACCAAGGGGGAACCAGGAGCCAGGCCGCTCAAAGGGAAGTGAACTTGATTTTTCAATGGGCAGAGGTTCATGTACCCTGCATTTCAGCGATATTCATTCCCGGAGTGGACAACCTGCAGGCAGACTTCTTAAGTCGCCAGAGTCTGTTGCCAGGGGAGTGGTCTCTGCATCCCCAGGTCTTTCAGACAATCTGCCAGAGGTGGGGAACGCCAGACGTAGATATAATGGCATCCAGGTTCAACAAGAAACTAGACAGGTTCGTGTCGCGAGCGAGGGATCCTATGGCCTGCGGAACCGATGCGTTGGTTTGCCCTTGGCATCAATTCAAACTTCTATATGCATTTCCTCCACTACAGTTACTCCCCCGCCTGTTGCGCAAGATCAGAGTGGAGCACAAGCCAGTCATTCTAATAGCTCCAGCTTGGCCCCGGAGGGCTTGGTACTCGCTAGTCCTGAATATGGCAGTGGGAGACCCTTGGACTCTTCCGCTACAACCAGACCTACTCTCACAAGGTCCGATCCTCCACCCTACATTACAGCGTCTAAATTTGACGGCCTGGAGGCTGAATCCCTGATTCTCAGGGGTAGGGGTCTGCCTAGGCAGGTAATCCCTACCCTGATTAAGGCTAGAAAGCCGGTCTCCAGGGTAATTTATTACAGGGTGTGGAGGAACTATATAGGCTGGTGTGAATCCAAAAGATGGAATTGCCGCAAATATACTATTGATAGGGTGTTAAGTTTTCTCCAGCTAGGAGTGGATAAAGGCCTGGCACTAAGCACAATCAAAGGACAGATCTCGGCTCTGTCAGTGTGGTTTCAGAGGCCGCTGGCCACCCACTCGCTGGTAAAGACCTTCTTACAGGGGGTCTTGCGTATTAATCCTCCTGTCAAGGCACCAGTTTGTCCTTGGGACCTAAATCTTGTCCTGTCCACTCTACAGAAACAGCCTTTTGAGCCTTTGGCTGAGATTCCTTTACTCTTACTGACAAGAAAATTGGTTTTCTTGGTCGCCATAGTTTCGGCCAGGAGAGTGTCAGAATTAGCAGCCTTATCATGTAAGGAACCATATCTTGTTCTGCATAAGGACAGGGCAGTTCTCCGGCCCCATCCTTCCTTTCTACCAAAGGTTATATCCAAATTTCACTTAAACCAGGATTTGGTACTTCCATCCTTCTTTCCAAAACCTACGTCTAGAAAGGAGGGGTTGCTGCATACCTTGGATATTGTCCGGGCCAGGAAGGCCTATCTTAAAGCTACAGAAAAGATCCGGAAAACAGATGTGTTATTCGTTCTACCAGATGGCCCCAAGAAGGGGCAGGCAGCTGCAAAATCCACCATCTCAAGATGGATTAGACAATTAATCATTCAAGCCTACGGGTTGAAGAGGTTGCCTCCTCCGTTGTCGGTAAAGGCCCATTCTACCAGGGCCATGGGCGCCTCTTGGGCAGCACACCATCAGATCTCTATGGCTCAGATATGCAAGGCGGCAACGTGGTCATCAGTCCACACGTTTACAAGGTTTTATCAACTAGACGTGAGAAGGAATGCGGATTCTGCCTTTGGACAGGCAGTACTACAGGCTGCAGTTTGAAATCCTCGGGATCAGAAACACCCTTGGTTATAAAAAAAAAAAAAAAAAAAAGTTTTTTCTTGACTAAGTTGGAATTATTATTATGATTTGAGTTTATCTCTAAATTGAATCCTTCTTTGGAAGATGTCTCCCTCCCCTCATTAAAGCATTGCTTTCGGACATCCCACATAGTAATGAATATGCCGCTCTGTGTCCCGTGATGTACGAGAAAGAAAAAGGGATTTTTAAATACAGCTTACCTGTAAAATCCTTTTCTTGGAGTACATCACGGGACACAGAGCTCCCACCCCTCTTTTGGGTGACCATTTTGGGAGGCATACTGCTTGCTACAAAACTGAGGGACTCCCTCTAGGGGAGGGGGTTATATAGGGAGGGGACTTCCTGTTTGAAGATTGCCAGTGTCCACACCTGAAGGTACTCCATATAACCCACATAGTAATGAATATGCCGCTCTGTGTCCCGTGATGTACTCCAAGAAAAGGATTTTACAGGTAAGCTGTATTTAAAAATCCCTTTTTTTGCGCTATAAACAAAAATAGAGCGACAATTAAAAAAAAAATGCAATATTTTTTAATTTTTGCTATAATAAATATCCCCAAAAAAGATATAAAAAATATATTTAGGCTGAGACGTATTCTTCTACATATTTTTGGTAAAAAAATTGCAATACGCGTTTATTAATTGGTTTGCGCAAAAGTTCGAGCGTTTACAAGATAGGGGATAGTTTTATGGCATTTTTATTAATATTTTTTTTTTTACTACTACTGGCAGCGATCAGTGATTTTTTTTCGTGACATTATGGCGGACACACTGGACACTTTTGACACATTTTTGGGATATATATAAAATATATAAAAATGCACTGATTACTGTGAAAATGGCACTGGCAGTGAAGGGGTTAACCTGTAGGGGGCGCTGACGGGGTTTAAACCCCTTTCACACTGACGCTTTTTTACATTGTTTTAGCGTTAAAAATAGCGCTATTAAAACGCTCATAAAATGCTCTCCATGCATCTCAATGGACCCTTTCACACGGAGTCCTGCAAGCAGCATCTTTGGAGCAGCTTTCGGGCGCTGAAAAAAACGCTCCAAAAACGCCCCTTTTCCATTTAAATGAATTGAAAGCGCTGTAAAAACGCCCTAAAACTTTAGGGTCTTATGGTTGCTTTACCAGCACATTAGGATTGCAGATGAGGCTTTAGCTCGAATAATGCTTGAAAAATTCCCCAGTGTGAAAGGGGCCTAAGTGTTTCCTAGGGAGTGTTTACTACTTTGTGGGGGCGTGGCTTTGCGTGTGACGTCACTAATCGTCATTCCCTATGACAGGGAACAGACGATCAGTGGCAGTCACACTAGGAAGAACAGGGAAAGGTTTGTTTACACTTACATTTTTTCCCTTAATACATTTCCTGCATTAAGGAAAATATTTGATAGTAGTATCGCCTCCTCACTCCCCTTATACTTCCTCACTCAATCCATCATTGTGCTCGGCTACAGTCTTCTCTCCTCTCTCCCTCTTCATACAAGGGCTGGCAGACAGCAACAGAAGCCATTGGCTCCCGCTGCTGTCAGGCAAATTATGTGAGGAAAGCGCAGGTGGCGTAAGCTGAGCCACGCTGTTTGTGTCTATGGATGCAGGCACCGTGGCTCAATATCGAGCCTACAGGTGTGCCATCCTTGACCAATTGTCATCAGTCTGCTGCAAGCTGGAGAAAGCAATTCCACAGTCACCCCTCCCCTAGTGAACTGTAGACGTTTACAGGGTGAGATTATCAAACAAATGACCGTAGTTTTTTTTCCATGCTAATCTTATATTGAAAATGAAAAGGTTACTAAAGTTACGAAAATTCTCGTACGCCAGAATGAAAACTGGGAAGTGATGTGTTGCATTGTATTTGTATTGCATTTTTCGAAAAAACTGTACTAACTAAACAAAAATCGTACGTTCTGGTATTGTTCGAGAAAATTTTGGAGAGGTTAATTGACAATTGCGCGGTCGTGCGACGTGGCTCCCAAACAAAATTGATGTCCTTTTTTTCCCACAAATAGAACTTTCTTTTGGTGGTATTTGATCACCTCTGCGGTTTTTATTTTTTTGCGCTATAAACGAAAATAGAGCGACAATTTTGAAAAAAAACTCAATATTTGTTACTTTTTGCTATAATAAATATCCCCAAAAAATCTATATATTTTTTTTTCACACAGTTTAGGCCGATACGTATTATTCTACATATTTTTGAATGTTGAAAAAAAAAAAAACGCAATAAGCGTATATTGATTTGTTTGTGCAAATGTTATAGCGTCTACAAAATAGGGAATAGATTTATTGCATTTTTTTTTACTAGTAATGGCGGCGATCTGCAATTTTTATTATGATTATGACATTGCAACGGACATATCGGACAATTTTGACACATTTTTGGGACCATTCACAATTATACAGTGATTAGTGCTATAAAACTGCAGCGATTACTGTGTAAATGTGACTGGCAGGGAAGGGGTTAACGTAAGGGGGGTTTTGAAGCGGTTAAATGTTCCCTAGTGAGTGATTCTAACTGTAGGGGGAGGGGACTCACAAGGGTAGGAGACCGATCTGTGTTCCTCTGTACTGGGAACACACATCGGTCTCCTCCCCTCTAACAGGACATGGATCCAGGCCCAGACTGGGACAAAAAAATAGGCCGGGGCAGTTTAGACTGAACAGCCTGGGGGGCGGCTGTGCTTTGCGGCGGTTAATAATGAGATGTGGTGCTCAAAATTTTGTGAGGGGCGCAAACAAACTGAAAACCACTGAAAAAAAATCATCAATTGCAGCCTCAGTGTGCTATCAAATGCAGCCACTGTGTCCGTCAAACGCAGCCACTTGTGCCCCAT
This sequence comes from Rana kukunoris, assembly GCA_029574335.1. Lineage (NCBI taxonomy): Eukaryota > Metazoa > Chordata > Amphibia > Anura > Ranidae > Rana > Rana kukunoris. Next base: position 216,760,036 of record CM056050.1, on the reverse strand, counting down.
CTAATACAGCCACGTGTGCTCCATCTAATACAGCCACTTGTGCCCCATCTAATACAGCCACTTGAAGACAAAGAAAAATGGATAGCCGCACTCCAAAACCTGATGGGTGGTCTTTTATTCAATAGACAGCATGTACAAAAATAGGGTCACAGCAGTGGAAACAAGGAACAGCCGACGCGTTTCACACTGGATCAGTGCTTCTTCATGCCTCATACAGCCACTTGTGCCCCATCTAATACAGCCACTTGTGCCCCAAATGCCGCCACTTGTACCCCGTCAAATGCAGCCACTCGTGCCCATCAAATGCTGCCAGCTGTGCCCATCAACACTTGCACTGGAACTAGTGCACTTACATTATTCAGGAGGGAGGAGGATGCAATAGTGCTTGCTAGACGGGCTGGCTGGTCTGCATGCAAGCTCCCCTCACAGAGCCCGGGCAGGAAGGATGACGTGGAGGAAGGTGGGCCGAGCATTAGGCTCCACCTCCGGCAGTTGTAGTGAGTGTGGCCAATCTGGCCAATAACCGCCTGAATTTTATCTCGAGAGGGGAGGGGGGGGGGGGCGGCCATAATGTCGCAGTCACGGGGAAAAAAAACGCTGACCGCTGCCATTAGTAGTAAGAAAAATTACAAAAATTACAAAAATGCCATAAAACTATCCCCTACTTTGTAAACGCTATAAATTTGGCGCAAACCAATCAATAAACGCTTATCGCAATTTTTTTACCAAAAATATGTAGAATACATATCAGCATCAACGGAGGAAAAAAAAAGTTGTATTAGATCTTTTTGGGGGATATTTATTATAGCACAAAGTAAAAAAAGGGAAAAAATTGCGTAAATTTTGTTTGGGAGCCACGTCGCACGACCACGCAATTGTCAATTAACCACTTCAGCCTGGACCATTTTGCTGGTCAATGACCGGGCCACTTTTTGTGATTCGGCACTGCGTCGCTTTAACTTATAATTGCGCGGTCATGAATGTAGATGTACAGAGGGGAGTACAGTGAATGTAGAGAAAGGTGTGCAATGAATGTAGACAGGGACCACCCTGTCAGATCTCCCTGTCAGATCTATGGGGGGATTGGATTAACACAGAGCGGCGGTCCGCGTTCACCCGATCCGATCCGATGACGGATGGAAAAAACGGGTTTTCCTCCGTCTGCAGAATCTGAGGGCTGCGGACCCGGATGAGATCGGGTGTCAGGGGATGGTGACACTCGCAATCTCGCAGAGATCAATGTATGTCCCTTTTTCATCGGTAAACGGATGGATGAAGACGCGGACATAGACTCCGCCCCTGTGAAAGAGCCCTTAGTTGTAACCAGGAGCGGTTGGTCCATAGAGGGCGCCGAAGCGCCGCCCCCTCTGGCTCTCGCACAGCCACTAAAATATATAGATTCGTGCATTGTATGAATCTATATATTTTTGCCGCTGCCGCCCACTATTCAGCTGGCCGGATGTTGAGCGCCAGCCTGCTGAATAACGGCAGCTGGTTGGCTCTGTGGAAGTACGACAATTGCGGGGCACAGTGGCGACAATTGCGGGGCACAGTGGCGACAATTGCGGGGCACAGTGACGACAATTGATGGCACAGAGGTAACGATTGATGGCACAGTGGTGATAATTGATGGGCACAGTGGTGACAATTGATGGCATAGTGGTGACAATTGATGACACGGTGGCTGTGTTTGATGGCATAGCACAGTGACTTCATTTGATGGCATGGCACAGTGGTTGCGTTTTGATGGCACAGTGTCTGCGTTTGATGGTATGGCACAGTGGCTGCGCTTGATGGCATGGCACAGTGGTGACAACTGATGGAACGGTGGCTGCGTTTGATGGCATTGCATAGTGGTGACAATTGATGGCACAGTGGCTGCGTTTGATGGCATGGCACAGTGGCTGCGTTTGATGGCATGGCACAGTGACTGCGTTTGATGGCATGGCATAGTGGTGACAATTGATGGCACAGTGGCTGTGTTTAATGGCATGGCACAGTGACTGCATTTGATGGCATGGCACAGTGGTTGCGTTTTGATGGCATGGCACTGTGGCTGCGTTTGATGGCATGGCACAGTGGCTGCATTTGATGGCATGGCACAGTGGCTGCATTTGATGGCATGGCACAGTGGTGACAATTGATGGTACGGTGGCTGCGTTTGATGGCATGGCACAGTGACTGCGTTTGATGACATGGCACAGTTGTTGCGTTTTGATGGCATGGCACAGTGGCTGCGTTTGATGGCATGGCACAGTGGCTGCGTTTGATGGCATGGCACAGTGGCTGCGTTTGATGGCATGGCACAGTGGCTGCGTTTGATGGCATGGCACAGTGGTGACAATTGATGGTACGGTGGCTGCGTTTGATGACATGGCACAGTAGTTGCGTTTGATGGCATGGCACAGTGGTTGCGTTTTGATGGCATGGCACAGTGGCTGTGTTTGATGGCATGGCACAGTAGCTGCATTTGATGGCATGGCACAGTGGCTGCATTTGATGGCATGGCACAGTGGTGACAATTGATGGTACGGTGGCTGCGTTTGATGGCATGGCACAGTGACTGCATTTGATGACATGGCACAGTGGTTGCGTTTGATGGCATGGCACAGTGGTTGCGTTTTTATGGCATGGCACAGTGGCTGCGTTTAATGGCATGGTACAGTGGTGACAATTGATGGCACAGTGGCTGCGTTTGATGGCATGGCACAGTGGTGACAATTGATGGCACAGTGGCTGCGTTTGATGGCATGGCACAGTGGTGACAATTGATGGCACAGTGGCTGCGTTTGATGGCCACAGTGAGGCTGAAACCCCTCCAAAAATGTTGCAGCCGCCACTGGTTGTAACAATAACTTTGCCCAAGGAGTTGTGCTGGAATTCCTGTGACACGATCCATCAGGCATGTTGTACCATACATGAATATTATTGTGCTTACAGAATACCAAGGTGACCACACATGTACTTTACCAAGAAGAAACATCCACCAATACAATCATCAACACTTCTTATTGGTCCCCAGATCAGTGCAAGGGAGTGTAAATAAGAGAGGGGGTGTCTGGGGGGGGGGGTGTAAGGAATAGAGGAGGTTGTGTGAGGAGTAGAGGGGCAAGGTCTGTGGTAAATTGTCTCCCCTCCCCCTTGTACTTACAGACACCGTGTAGTACATCTTCTTCCTCCCTCCAGTCACAGTCATGTGACAAGGTGAACGAGACTGAGGGGGAGAACAGCATTCCCCCACTGCACACAGCGCTCTCTGTTGCCACCTTCAGGCTGGAGGGAGGAGGATGCTGAACCTTTCTCCAGCTATCTGCCAGCTGAGCGTAGTACTCCTCGCGCGGGGGAAAGGACGATTGATGCGGGACACGCGCTCCCTCGGATTGGTGGAGGGAGGGGGCGGGGCGTCGGATAACTCGTACGCGACGGCGGAGCGGCGCCATTTTCCTGTACTTCCGTGTTACGGACCGGACGAGTTTTCTGTAAGCTCCTTTTACTGGACCGGCACAGCGCCCCCCAGAGGAGAAATCGGAGACTACGTTGATATCTTTACCATCTTACATCTATCGTACGTCCATCGGAGACACAGTAAGTGTCATTAGCAGTGATTTCACCGTGTGTATGTGGGGGGGGGGGGGGGGAGAGCTGGAGCTGCTTGTTGTGTAATGTCACCTGTCAGTGTTTCTCTCCTTCTTTCTGGTTTGAGGGAAGAGAAATCACTTTTCACAATCGGGATCACAGCTGTCTTTAGAGATCCCAGGGGCCCCCCACCATCTAACCCAGGGCCACCATCAGGAGTTATGGGGCCCTGGGTAAGCTCTTACATAGCTTCAGGCATTGCCCCGCCCCCCCCCCCCCTGGAGAGAACCAGGGGGGGGGTGGAGAGAATATACATATTAAAATAAAGGGGACCCTTTAGTAACAAAAATAAATAAAAAAATAAAAAATATATATATTAAAAAAAAGGGGGGGGGGGTTGTAATCCAGGGCCATGGGGACCTCTGGGCCCTTTAACCACTTGACACCTGGGCCTATTCTGTCGCTTCTCTCCTTCATGTAACATTTTTTTTGCTAGAAAATTAATCAGAACCCCCAAACATTATACATTTTTTTAGCAGACATCCTAGGGAATAAAATGGCGGTCATTGCAACTCTTTTTCTCGCACGGTATTTGCGCAATCATTTTTTAAACACCTTTTTTGGGGGGAAAAAAACGGTTTCATGAATTAAAAAATAACAAAACAGTAAAGTTAGCCCAATTTCTTTTGTATAATGTGAAAGATGATGTCACGCTGAGTAAATAGATACCTAACATGTCACGCTTTAAAATTGCACACACTCAGGGAATGGTGCCAAACTTCGGGTCTTAAAAATCTCCATTATTACATTTTATTACAGGTTACCATTTTCGAGTTATAGAGGAGGTCTAGTGCTAGAACTGTTGCACACGCTCTAACGCACGCGGCAATACCTCACATGTGGTGTTTGAACAGCGTTTACATATGTGGGCGGAACTTGCATGCATGTTCGCTTCTGCGTGCGAGCTACCGGGGATAGGGGCGCTTTAAAAAATGTATTTTATTTTTAATTTTACTTAATTTTTTTATTTTTACACTTTTATTTTTTATTTTTTTTGATCACTTGTAAACATCCCTTGTAATAGGAATCAGTGTGACAGGTCCTCTTTATGGAGAGATGTGGGGTCAATAAGACCCCACATCTCTCCTCCAGGCTTACAAGCATGAAATCACCGATCTCACACCCACAGCCGCGAATACAGCTTTGTTTACTTTCGGGTACCGACGGTCATAGAGATGACTGGAGGGTGTCAGTAGGGCAGTGGACGGTGGTCAGTAGGGCAGTGGACGGTGGTCAGTAGGGCAGTGGACGGTGGTCAGTAGGGCAGTGGACGGTGGTCAGTAGGGCAGTGGACGGTGGTCAGTAGGGCAGTGGACGGTGGTCAGTAGGGCAGTGGAGGGTGTCAGTAGGGCAATGGAGGGTGTCAGCAGGGCAGCAGAGCAGTGGAGGGTGTTGGTAGAGCAGTGGAGGGTATCGGTAAAGTGGTGGAGGGTGTCAGCAGGGCAGTGGAGGGTGTCAGCAGGGCAGTGGAGGGTGTCAGTAGGGCAGTGGATGATGTCAGTAGGGCAATGGACGATGTCAGTAGGGCAGTGGAGGGTGTCAGGGCAGTAGAGGGTGTCAGTAGGGCAGTGGTGCAGTGGAGGGTGGCAGTAAGGCAGTGGACGATGTCAGTAGGGCAGTGGACGATGTCAGTAGGGCAGTGGAGGGTGTCAGGGCAGTAGAGGGTGTCAGTAGGGCAGTGGTGCAGTGGAGGGTGTCAGTAAGGCAGTGGAGGGTGTCAGTAAGGCAGTGGAGGGTGTCAGTAGGGCAGTGGAGGGTGTCAGTAGGGCAGTGGAGGGTGTCAATAGGGCAGTGGACGGTGGTCAGTACGGCAGCGGAAGGTGGTCAGTAGAGCAGTGGAGGGTGTCAGTAGGGCAGTGGAGGGTGTCAGTAGGGGTCAGTGGAGCAGTGGAGGGTGTTAGTAGGGCAGTGGAGGGTGTCAGTAGGGGTCAGTGGAGCAGTGGAGGGTGTCAGTAGAGCAGTGGAGGGTGTCAGTAGGGGTCAGTGGAGCAGTGAAGGGTGTCAGTAGAGCAGTGGAGGGTGTCAGTAGGGGTCAGTGGAGCAATGGAGGGTGTCAGTGGGGCAGTGGAGGAAGTCAGTGGAGGGCATTGGTAGAGCAGTGGAGGGTCTCGCTAGGGCAGTGGAGGGTGTCGCTAGGGCAGTGGAGGGTGTCGCTAGGGCAGTGGAGGGTGTCGCTAGGGCAGTGGAGGGTGTCGGTAGGGCAGTGGAGGGTGTCAGTAGGGCAGTGGAGGGTGTCAGTAGGGGTCAGTGGAGCAGTGGAGGGTGTCAGTAGAGCAGTGGAGGGTGTCAGTAGGGGTCAGTGGAGCAGTGAAGGGTGTCAGTAGAGCAGTGGAGGGTGTCAGTGAGCGCGGAGGGGTCAGTGGAGCAGTGGAGGGTGTCGGTAGAGCAGGGGCAGTGGAGGAAGTCAGTGGAGGGCATTGGTAGAGCAGTGGAGGGTCTCGCTAGGGCAGTGGAGGGTGTCGCTAGGGCAGTGGAGGGTGTCGCTAGGGCAGTGGAGGGTGTCGGTAGGGCAGTGGAGGGTGTCGGTAGGGCAGTGGAGGGTGTCGGTAGGGCAGTGGATGGTGTCGGTAGAGCAATGGGCGGTGGTCAGTAGGGCAGTGGAGGATGTCAGTAGAGCAGTGGGGGTCCACAGGTGTGGGGCTGTGTAATGTAAAGGGGTCTTTCTACATTTTACCTGCAGTTATAGCTGCAGTTATATAGATTTCTATTGGGTTTCACTTTCTTTTCCTGCATTTTCTGAAAGTGTAGTCTTGCATGCTGCATCTTTGGCGTACTTTTATAAAACAGGAAAACATTTTTTTGGGGGGGGTGACACCATGTTTTACTGCACCAGACGACACCAACCTTAGTGATGCCACTGGCAGTAGCACACAGTAAGTTCTGATGTCACTTGAAATCTACGCTCTGTGCGCTGCCTGCCCGCTGGGGGGGGGGGCGGTGCCAGATATAGGATCTACCCTGGTGCCAAATGTTCTAGGTACACCCCTGTGTCCATGTAATTATACCAGCGAGGCCGCGTCCATGTCTGGATGGTGGGGGGGGGGGGGGGGGGGGGGGGGTGGAGGGCAGGTTGTTCACAGTGTTGGACGTGCTTCATATCTCATACTCTCTATCTCTCTGTTTTGTTGTAAAAATATTGGAACGCATATGGCCGTGTCGCACATGCTCATTCCAGCGGGTAGCCAAATCTGATAGGTTGCCATATGTGACAAAACACCGGCTTGTGCTGTAATGACCTGTCAGTCTTTTCTCTCCTCCTTTCTGGTTTGAGGGAAGAGAGATCTCTTTTCACACTCAGGATCAGAGCTGCCATTAGAGATCACAGGGGTAGAAATTCCAACCCCCTCATAGCTAGGGTTGCCACCTTTTCTTCAAGCCAAACCCGAACATTTGAGGCCCTTTTCACACCAAACCGATCGTGTGTACGGCCCATCGGACCGTCGGACCAAAGTTTTAAAACTTGCTTTAAAATCGGACCGATGGACGCCTGACCATCGGTCCAAACCTATAGTTAGTACGCAAAAGCCAAAAACCTGCGCATGCTCAGAATCAAGTGGACGCATGCTTGGAAGCATTGAACTTTGTTTTTTCAGCACGTCGTTGTGTTCTACGTCACCGCGTTCTGACCTGATCGGATTTTGTACGCACATCAGACCATCAGGCCACTTCAGCGGGATTGAAGCGATAAAAACGGTCCGTCGGGCCATTCTAATCGGTTTGAAGCGATCGTGTGTACCGGGTCTGAGGGGAAGAAGTGTTTTGCTGACCTGTCGGGCATCCAATCCGGTCCACTAAAAAAAGACGTATGGGGATACGTACGCCACTCATCCAGCAGATCGGATGACAATTGGATGAAATTGGGACATGAAGTCTCTTTCTATACACTGCCCAATTGCAGAGACTGGTTTTCCTGATCATCAGTCATCCTTCCCCCCCCTTGCGGCGCGTGTGTGTTTTCTGCATTCTCACTGAATATACAGAAGGAACATGGAGGGAAATTGTTGCTCTGCCTCATTTACATGCTGCCTGTGGTGTTGTGTTTGGTGTATGTCAGTCACCTGTGTCACTGTGTAATATGGGTTCCCAGATGAGAGTATACCGGGGGTCCATCTTCAGTACCTCAGAGATTTTTCAGCTCTCTTTCAGCTGATTGTTAGACAGACTGCATGGTTAATCAGTATAAGCATAGTCTTATTATGATTAGGTTGTGTATAATGCACTAAAGAAAGTCTATGCTTGGTCCGTGACAGTTGTGTAGGAATTCCATTCCTCAGCAGGGTGTTCTGTGCCTCCTGGGGAAACTACAAGTCCCAGCACTGTCCCCAATTGATAGTAAACTACAAGTCTCACTGCTCCATTCTGGTGGGAAACTACAAGTCCCAGTGTGCTGTCCGATTGTTGGGGAGCACAAGTCCTTCCAGCACTGTCCCCAAATGGTGAGGAACTATATGTCCCAGAACTTCTTCCATCTGTTGGGGGGCTACAAGTCCCAGCACTTCCCCAATTGATGAAAGAACAACAAGTCCCAGCCCTGCCACCTGACTGATGAAGAACAACAAGTCCCAGCAATGTTGTCCATCTACTAAAGATCTATCCTAGCACTGCCCCAGTTAGCACAGATCTCCTCATGTCACCTGTCAGCCGCAGCAGCATCCTGCTGATACACATATTACATGCATCGGGCAACGGTCTGATGGCGACCTGCTACGGGTGACTGAAGAAGAATCTATAGGAGCGATCGTTTTGCAGTACTGTGCGCTCCTCACCAGGATCATTAAATTGTGCCCAATTGTCCCTTTTCCTCTTGTCTTGGCTCTGCTCCCAGCGCTGGACTGGCTGGAGTAATGATGCCGCTGTCACTACTCTCTGCAGCAGCAGTGGCGCCCAGGACACAAGATTTCCCTATGTGATGCTGGTGGGCGAGAGTTTCTGCAATTGCCAATCTGTACTGAACAGGGTGGGAGCTCAATGCAGCTAGAGGTGGGTTATATTGTGACTCTGGGGTGCATTCTGTGGGGCAGGAAGGTTTGGGGCGGTGGCATGGGACGGTGGCTGGAGGAGGGCTGCAGCAGTACGGGGTGAGGATGGACACAAACCCGGACACAGCTGTCAAAAAACCAGACTGTCCGGGTCATTCTGTACAGGTGGCTACCCTACTGAGACCACAAACATTCCCCCCAATCTCCCCTCCTGGCTCAAAATCCCCCTCAAACTCTCTTCTATCAAATACTCCCTGAAATCCTGATTACACTTGTCAACACAGATAGCTGCCCACCCCCCCCCCCCTTTCTCACAAACATCCATACATATACATATTCCCCCCTCATTGTGTACATTTCCCTGTAACCTTCTGCCCTTCCACCTCCTGTCACTACAGAACTCCTCCAACACATGAGAGAGGATCAAGCTTAAGGAACGTACACACGATCGAATATTCCGACAACAATTGTCTGATGGACGTGTTTTGTCGGATAATGCGACCGTCTGTACGCTCCAACAAATGTTGGATGGTCATGTGCTCAAATTTTCCAACAACAAATGTGTTCCATTGGATTATCCGATCGTGTGTACACAAGTCCGTCGGACTAAAATTCAAAGTACAAGCATGCATGCTCCGAACCAATGCTAACCATAAGACAAAAATTTACAGAAGTTGCCAAAGGGTGGCGCTAAAGAGCAGAAAAACCACGTTGTTTCGTGAATGTTGGCTGAAAAAAGTTCTGCTAATGCCCTTCATACAAAATCCACGGATTTGGCCAATGGAAATCGGATCGTATGTCTGATGCTTTAGATGGCATTGGACTGCACACACATACAGTTTGATTACCACCCCCTATCCACATTTCTGGCTGCTGGGAGATGAGCAGCCCATGGAGGAAATAGGGGGCGGTAATCAAACTGTGTGTGTACAGTCTGATGCGACCTCTCCACTCTGTCACTTCTCTCACTGCTCCAGGATGCCATTCCCCTTTCCCGGCTCTGAGGGGTGGGCAATGGTGGGGGGAGATCAGTGGTCACTCAGGCATCACATCGAAGGGATGGCTGGGGAGGGGGGGCATAACTGAAATCTGGGTGGGAATTAGCACCCCCCTGGATCCGCCTTGTCTGTGTCTCTCCATCCAGCAGCTGAAACCAGCGAGGGGGAGGGGGAGAAAACAGCTTTAAGTTGCTGCAGAGAGGAGCACAGACATCGATCTGCAATTGCTCTTACCCACCCCACTGTCTGATCCGCTGCTGCCCCCTACAGGAGAACCATAATACAACCTGCTCGGGATCATTCAGTGACGCAGTGTGAAGTCACACGTAATAATAAGCTACTAAGAATTGCACCCAGCATACGGACAAGAGAAGTGGTACTGTGCAGGGTCCATACATGCAGAATATGAACAGATATCAGGATTATGCATTGACTTGATATACAAGCAATGTCTTGATATACAAGTAGCGTCAGGTCACAACTGAGTAAAAAGAGAAAAGAGGCGCCTCTTTATGCCGCGTATACACGGTCGTTTTTTGCGATGAAAAAAAAAACGACGTTTTTAAAACGTCATTTAAATTGATCGTATGTGGGCAAAACGTCGTTTTTTTGTCTTAAAAAAACGACCAAAAAAAATTCCAACATGCTTGAATTTTTTGTGTCGTTTTTCAAAACGTCGTTTTTGTTTCACAAAAAGTCACCGTGTGTAGCAAAAACGTCTTTTAAAACGACGTTTTTCAACCCGCGCATGCCAGAAGTAGTTATGAAGCGAGCTTCAATGGAAAAGTGTGTGTGAACGTAACCTCGTTTTTTGTGAAAAAAACGATGGTGTGTGTTGCAACATCGTCTTTGAAAGTGACGTTTCAAAAAACGTCGTTTTTTACTTCACAAAAAAACGTCGTTTTTTTTTCATCGCAAAAAACGACCGTGTGTACGCGGCATCAGTGTAGCAATATAGTTACATTTAATGAAGGTACAACATTTATCAAAATATTGCTACACTTAGAGGCGCCCCCCTCTCTCTATAATACTCTTGTAGCTCCTGCTGGATTTTTCTTCTAATCCCCTTGTAGAGGCTTCCATTTGTAAATGAACATGTTATGGTTACACAACATTGCTATAATCTTTTTATATGGAACTATAAACTAAAAAGCATATGAATAAATGGCTGGTAGAACGAATCATTTGAGTTTCCATTATTTTTCATGGGGAAATTTGCTTTGATATATAAGTGCTTTGGATTACAAACATGTTTTTACTGTATATGTAAAATCTTTAAAGTGGTAGTAAACTTTTTACTACCACTTTCACTTACAGGTAAGCCTATAATAAGGCTTACCTGTACGGTTTAGGAGATATTCCCCTTGCAATGCGCCGCTGACTGCAGCGGCGCATACGCAGGGGGGATCTTCAGCTAAAGGCCCGGGGAGACCGCGGACTTGCCGACAAAAAAGTCTCCGTGTGTATGCGCGGGAGTGACGTCATCGCCGCTCCAGCGATACCCGGAAGACACGCCGAGGCAAGAAGACATCTCCCTCTGTGTGGACCAAGTAAGTTCCCCTAACCTCGTTCCAAGGTAAGTATTTTATAATGAGCTAGTATGCGGTGCAAACTAGCTCATTATGGCTTTTGCTTTTCAGGGATAAAAAAAACGGCTTTACTACCACTTTAAATTATATAACATTTATTTGGCTACCATGTTATAGGACCAAGGTATTCCCAGTCAGTTTCCAGGCCTGAAAAGTGTAAGTTGGTATGAGGTGGGTGATGTCATAGTGGGCTGAAGTTATTTCAAATCATTGCTGCATTGGGAGCTGACCGAGTCACATTGTCAGACTGTGTTTCCTGCGATTATTAGCATTTTAACTCAAATATATTTCCATTATCATATTATTATTATTATTGTACATTTTTACTATTATTTTAATTTTTTTATGTTTTTCCTTTTTTTGGGTACAGCGGCATTAAGATGCCACGACCATCTCGGCGGCGATCACGTCAGGAGGGAGGAGCTAGTCCGATCGCCCACCGCACAAGAGGACAGCTTCGGGAGGAGACGAGAGGGACGCCGCCAGGGATCAGCCCCCAGCGCCTCCGAGACCACCGGCAATGGAACGGCCTACCTGTTCCATTTGCCTCTGTGGAGTACAGTGTACAGGACTCAATGGCATTAGCCTGTTCTCACACATTTCATCATCCTTGTATTCACAGATGGCTTCAACAGTCCCCATCGTGTCCTGTGTGCCGGGCATTCATTCCATATGTTTATGTTGTTCACGATGAAGACGGTGACCACATTATTGCTGTCCTGAGGCCTGATCAAAATTGAGCCCCCTCCTGGTTTTCAGAAGGTAAGAAATGCCTCGCTTCCACTGAGCGGTTTGGTACGGTATGCTATTTTGAGTGTTTTCATTATGAAAGCGGCCCATACAACCAAACCATACCGCACCATTCTGGGTCCTGCTTAAGATGTGGGGCCATAGAAAATGGTACGGTTCGGTTAGGGCGGAGCTACAATACATTCCACTGATTGGCCGACATGCTAGGCATTTTTTCTAAACACTGTATGGCCCCTGACGGTCCGACTTGCAGTGGAAACACTCACCTGAGAAGGCCGGACCATTCTAACCCTTCCAAACTGTACCGACCCAAACTGTTCCGCTCAGTGGATATTCTCTTTCCGATCCCTGGAAATAACTTGGGGTAATGTCTTATACCATTGTATATATTCTTTTTGCTACTTTATGCTTCTAGTGGATATTGCCTAGAAAAAATATATACTTCAGACTATTACTACAGAAAAGGAGTATCTTTACCCTGATTGAGCTAATACCACTCAGGTGATCACTCCAGGCTTTTACTACAAAAAAAGGAGTGGCTTCACCTCTCAGGTAACACTCCAGACAATTTCTACAGTAAATGAGTTACTTCACCGCTCAGGTGAACACTACAGCAACGCTGTAACTTGGCCTTGACCAACAAGGCCCAGGCCATTCTGGCTCCTGCTTCAGATGTGGGGCCATAGAAAATGGTACGGTTCGGTTAGGGCGGAGCTACAATACATTCACTGATTGGCCGACATGCTAGGCATTTTTTCTAAACCCTGTATGGCCCCTGACTGTCCGACTTGCAGTGGAAACACTCACCTGAGAAGGCCGGACCATTCTAACCCTTCCGAACTGTTCCGCTCAGTAGATATTCTCTTTCGATCCCCTGGAAATAACTTGGGGTAATGTCTTATACCAATGTGTATATTCTTTTTGCTACTTTATGCTTCTAGTGGATATTGCCTAGAAAAAAATATATACTTCAGACTATTACTACAGAAAAGGAGTCTCTTTACCCTGATTGAGCTAATACCGCTCAGGTGATCACTCCAGGCTTTTACTACAAAAAAAGGAGTGGCTTCACCTCTCAGGTAAACACTCCAGACAATTTCTACAGTAAAGGAGTCCTTCACCGCTCAGGTGAACACTACAGCAACGCTGTAACTTGGCCTAGGCCAACAAGGCCCAGGCCATTCTGGCTCCTGCTTCAGATGTGGGGCCATAGAAAATGGTACGGTTCGGTTAGGCGGAGCTACAATACATTCCACTGATTGGCCGACATGCTAGGCATTTTTTCTAAACACTGTATGGCCCCTGACGGTCCGACTTGCAGTGGAAACACTCACCTGAGAAGGCCGGACATTCTAACCCTTCCAAACTGTACCGACCCAAACTGTTCCGCTCAGTGGATATTCTCTTTCCGATCCCCTGGAAATAACTTGGGGTAATGTCTTATACCATTGTATATATTCTTTTTGCTACTTTATGCTTCTAGTGGATATTGCATAGAAAAAATATATACTTCAGACTATTACTACAGAAAAGGAGTATCTTTACCCTGATTGAGCTAATACCACTCAGGTGATCACTCCAGGCTTTTACTACAAAAAAAGGAGTGGCTTCACCTCTCAGGTAAACACTCCAGACAATTTCTACAGTAAATGAGTTACTTCACCGCTCAGGTGAACACTACAGCAACGCTGTAACTTGGCCTAGACCAACAAGGCCCAGGCCATTCTGGCTCCTGCTTCAGATGTGGGGCCATAGAAAATGGTACGGTTCGGTTAGGGCGGAGCTACAATACATTCCACTGATTGGCCGACATGCTAGGCATTTTTTCTAAACACTGTATGGCCCCTGACGGTCCGACTTGCAGTGGAAACACTCACCTGAGAAGGCCGGACCATTCTAACCCTTCCAAACTGTACCGACCCAAACTGTTCCGCTCAGTGGATATTCTCTTTCCGATCCCCTGGAAATAACTTGGGGTAATGTCTTATACCATTGTATATATTCTTTTTGCTACTTTATGCTTCTAGTGGATATTGCCTAGAAAAATATATATACTTCAGACTATTACTACAGAAAAGGAGTATCTTTACCCTGATTGAGCTAATACCACTCAGGTGATCACTCCAGGCTTTTACTACAAAAAAAGGAGTGGCTTCACCTCTCAGGTAAACACTCCAGACAATTTCTACAGTAAATGAGTTACTTCACCGCTCAGGTGAACACTACAGCAACGCTGTAACTTGGCCTAGACCAACAAGGCCCAGGCCATTCTGGCTCCTGCTTCAGATGTGGGGCCATAGAAAATGGTACGGTTCGGTTAGGGCGGAGCTACAATACATTCCACTGATTGGCCGACATGCTAGGCATTTTTTCTAAACCCTGTATGGCCCCTGACGGTCCGACTTGCAGTGGGAAACACTCACCTGAGAAGGCCGGACCATTCTAACCCTTCCGAACTGTTCCGCTCAGTAGATATTCTCTTTCCGATCCCTGGAAATAACTTGGGGTAATGTCTTATACCAATGTGTATATTCTTTTTGCTACTTTATGCTTCTAGTGGATATTGCCTAGAAAAAAATATATACTTCAGACTATTACTACAGAAAAGGAGTATCTTTACCCTGATTGAGCTAATACCGCTCAGGTGATCACTCCAGGCTTTTACTACAAAAAAAGGAGTGGCTTCACCTCTCAGGTAAACACTCCAGACAATTTCTACAGTAAATGAGTTACTTCACCGCTCAGGTGAACACTACAGCAACGCTGTAACTTGGCCTAGACCAACAAGGCCCAGGCCATTCTGGCTCCTGCTTCAGATGTGGGGCCATAGAAAAATGGTACGGTTCGGTTAGGGCGGAGCTACAATACATTCCACTGATTGGCCGACATGCTAGGCATTTTTTCTAACACTGTATGGCCCCTGACGGTCCGACTTGCAGTGGAAACACTCACCTGAGAAGGCCGGACCATTCTAACCCTTCCAAACTGTACCGACCCAAACTGTTCCGCTCAGTGGATATTCTCTTTCCGATCCCCTGGAAATAACTTGGGGTAATGTCTTATACCATTGTATATATTCTTTTTGCTACTTTATGCTTCTAGTGGATATTGCCTAGAAAAAAATATATACTTTCAGACTATTACTACAGAAAAGGAGTATCTTTACCCTGATTGAGCTAATACCACTCAGGTGATCACTCCAGGCTTTTACTACAAAAAAAGGAGTGGCTTCACCTCTCAGGTAAACACTCCAGACAATTTCTACAGTAAATGAGTTACTTCACCGCTCAGGTGAACACTACAGCAACGCTGTAACTTGGCCTAGGACCAACAAGGCCCAGGCCATTCTGGCTCCTGCTTCAGATGTGGGGCCATAGAAAATGGTACGGTTCGGTTAGGGCGGAGCTACAATACATTCCACTGATTGGCCGACATGCTAGGCATTTTTACTGTCCGACTTGCAGTGAAAACACTCACCTGAGAAGGCCGGACCATTCTAACCCCTTCGAACTGTTCCGCTCAGTAGATATTCTCTTTCCGATCCCCTGGAAATAACTTGGGGTAATGTCTTATACCAATGTGTATATTCTTTTTGCTACTTTATGCTTCTAGTGGATATTGCCTAGAAAAAAATATATACTTCAGACTATTACTACAGAAAAGGAGTATCTTTACCCTGATTGAGCTAATACCGCTCAGGTGATCACTCCAGGCTTTTACTACAAAAAAAAGGAGTGGCTTCACCTCTCAGGTAAACACTCCAGACAATTTCTACAGTAAAGGAGTCCCTTCACCGCTCAGGTGAAACACTACAGCAACGCTGTAACTTGGCCTAGGCCAACAAGGCCCAGGCCATTCTGGCTCCTGCTTCAGATGTGGGGCCATAGAAAATGGTACGGTTCGGTTAGGGCGGAGCTACAATACATTCACTGATTGGCCGACATGCTAGGCATTTTTTCTAAACCCTGTATGGCCCCTGACGGTCCGACTTGCAGTGGAAACCCTCACCTGAGAAGGCCGGACCATTCTAACCCTTCCGAACTGTTCCGCTCAGTAGATATTCTCTTTCCGATCCCTTGGAAATAACTTGGGGTAATGTCTTATACCAATGTGTATATTCTTTTTGCTACTTTATGCTTCTAGTGGATATTGCCTAGAAAAAAATATATACTTCAGACTATTACTACAGAAAAGGAGTATCTTTACCCTGATTGAGCTAATACCGCTCAGGTGATCACTCCAGGCTTTTACTACAAAAAAAGGAGTGGCTTCACCTCTCAGGTAAACACTCCAGACAATTTCTACAGTAAATTAGTTACTTCACCGCTCAGGTGAACACTACAGCAACGCTGTAACTTGGCCTAGGCCAACAAGGCCCAGGCCATTCTGGCTCCTGCTTCAGATGTGGGGCCATAGGAAATGGTACGGTTCGGTTAGGGCGGAGCTACAATACATTCCACTGATTGGCCGACATGCTAGGCATTTTTTCTAAACCCTGTATGGCCCCTGGCGGTCCGACTTGCAGTGGAAACACTCACCTGAGAAGGCCCGACCATTCTAACCCTTCCGAACTGTCCGCTCAGTAGATATTCTCTTTCCGATCCCCTGGAAATAACTTGGGGGTAATGTCTTATACCAATGTGTATATTCTTTTTGCTACTTTATGCTTCTAGTGGATATTGCTAGAAAAAAAATATATACTTCAGACTATTACTACAGAAAAGGAGTATCTTTACCCTGATTGAGCTAATACCGCTCAGATGATCACTCCAGGCTTTTACTACAAAAAAAAGGAGTGGCTTCACCTTTCAGGTAAACACTCCAGACAATTTCTACAGTAAAGGAGTTACTTCACCGCTCAGGTGAACACTACAGCAACGCTGTAACTTGGCCTAGACCAACAAGGCCCAGGCCATTCTGGCTCCTGCTTCAGATGTGGGGCCATAGAAAATGGTACGGTTCGGTTAGGGCGGAGCTACAATACATTCCATGATTGGCCGACATGCTAGGCATTTTTTCTAAACCCTGTATGGCCCCTGACGGTCCGACTTGCAGTGGAAAACCCTCACCTGAGAAGGCCGGACCATTCTAACCCTTCCGAACTGTTCCGCTCAGTAGATATTCTCTTTCCGATCCCTTGGAAATAACTTGGGGTAATGTCTGATACCAATGTGTATATTCTTTTTGCTACTTTATGCTTCTAGTGGATATTGCCTAGAAAAAAATATATACTTCAGACTATTACTACAGAAAAGGAGTATCTTTACCCTGATTGAGCTAATACCGCTCAGGTGATCACTCCAGGCTTTTACTACAAAAAAAGGAGTGGCTTCACCTCTCAGGTAAACACTCCAGACAATTTCTACAGTAAATGAGTTACTTCACCGCTCAGGTGAACACTACAGCAACGCTGTAACTTGGCCTAGGCCAACAAGGCCCAGGCCATTCTGGCTCCTGCTTCAGATGTGGGGCCATAGGAAATGGTACGGTTCGGTTTGGGCGGAGCTACAATACATTCCACTGATTGGCCGACATGCTAGGCATTTTTTCTAAAACACTGTATGGCCCCTGACGGTCCGACTTGCAGTGGAAACACTCACCTGAGAAGGCCGGACCATGCTAACCCTTCCAAACTGTACCGACCCAAACTGTTCCGCTCAGTGGATATTCTCTTTCCGATCCCTGGAAATAACTTGGGGTAATGTCTATATACCATTGTATATATTCTTTTTGCTACTTTATGCTTCTAGTGGATATTGCCTAGAAAAAAATATATACTTCAGACTATTACTACAGAAAAGGAGTATCTTTACCCTGATTGAGCTAATACCACTCAGGTGATCACTCCAGGCTTTTACTACAAAAAAAGGAGTGGCTTCACCTCTCAGGTAAACACTCCAGACAATTTCTACAGTAAATGAGTTACTTCACCGCTCAGGTGAACACTACAGCAACGCTGTAACTTGGCCTAGACCAACCAGGCCCAGGCCATTCTGGCTCCTGCTTCAGATGTGGGGCCATAGAAAATGGTACGGTTCGGTTAGGGCGGAGCTACAATACATTCCACTGATTGGCCGACATGCTAGGCATTTTTTCTAAACCCTGTATGGCCCCTGACGGTCCGACTTGCAGTGGAAACACTCACCTGAGAAGGCCGGACCATTCTAACCCTTCCGAACTGTTCCGCTCAGTAGATATTCTCTTTCCGATCCCCTGGAAATAACTTGGGGTAATGTCTTATACCAATGTGTATATTCTTTTTGCTACTTTATGCTTCTAGTGGATATTGCCTAGAAAAAAATATATACTTCAGACTATTACTACAGAAAAGGAGTATCTTTACCCTGATTGAGCTAATACCGCTCAGGTGATCACTCCAGGCTTTTACTACAAAAAAAGGAGTGGCTTCACCTCTCAGGTAAACACTCCAGACAATTTCTACAGTAAATGAGTTACTTCACCGCTCAGGTGAACACTACAGCAACGCTGTAACTTGGCCTAGACCAACAAGGCCCAGGCCATTCTGGCTCCTGCTTCAGATGTGGGGCCATAGAAAATGGTACGGTTCGGTTAGGGCGGAGCTACAATACATTCCACTGATTGGCCGACATGCTAGGCATTTTTTCTAAACACTGTATGGCCCCTGACGGTCCGACTTGCAGTGGAAACACTCACCTGAGAAGGCCGGACCATTCTAACCCTTCCAAACTGTACCGACCCAAACTGTTCCGCTCAGTGGATATTCTCTTTCCGATCCCCTGGAAATAACTTGGGGTAATGTCTTATACCATTGTATATATTCTTTTTGCTACTTTATGCTTCTAGTGGATATTGCCTAGAAAAAATATATACTTCAGACTATTACTACAGAAAAGGAGTATCTTTACCCTGATTGAGCTAATACCACTCAGGTGATCACTCCAGGCTTTTACTACAAAAAAAGGAGTGGCTTCACCTCTCAGGTAAACACTCCAGACAATTTCTACAGTAAATGAGTTACTTCACCGCTCAGGTGAACACTACAGCAACGCTGTAACTTGGCCTAGACCAACAGGCCCAGGCCATTCTGGCTCCTGCTTCAGATGTGGGGCCATAGAAAATGGTACGGTTCGGTTAGGGCGGAGCTACAATACATTCCACTGATTGGCCGACATGCTAGGCATTTTTACTGTCCGACTTGCAGTGAAAACACTCACCTGAGAAGGCGGACCATTCTAACCCTTCCGAACTGTTCCGCTCAGTAGATATTCTCTTTCCGATCCCCTGGAAATAACTTGGGGTAATGTCTTATACCAATGTGTATATTCTTTTTGCTACTTTATGCTTCTAGTGGATATTGCCTAGAAAAAAATATATTACTTCAGACTATTACTACAGAAAAAGGAGTATCTTTACCCTGATTGAGCTAATACCGCTCAGGTGATCACTCCAGGCTTTTACTACAAAAAAAGGAGTGGCTTCACCTCTCAGGTAAACACTCCAGACAATTTCTACAGTAAAGGAGTCCCTTCACCGCTCAGGTGAACACTACAGCAACGCTGTAACTTGGCCTAGGCCAACAAGGCCCAGGCCATTCTGGCTCCTGCTTCAGATGTGGGGCCATAGAAAATGGTACGGTTCGGTTAGGGCGGAGCTACAATACATTCCACTGATTGGCCGACATGCTAGGCATTTTTTCTAAACCCTGTATGGCCCCTGACGGTCCGACTTGCAGTGGAAACCTCACCTGAGAAGGCCGGACCATTCTAACCCTTCCGAACTGTTACCGCTCAGTAGATATTCTCTTTCCGATCCCTTGGAAATAACTTGGGGTAATGTCTTATACCAATGTGTATATTCTTTTTGCTACTTTATGCTTCTAGTGGATATTGCCTAGAAAAAAATATATACTTCAGACTATTACTACAGAAAAGGAGTATCTTTACCCTGATTGAGCTAATACCGCTCAGGTGATCACTCCAGGCTTTTACTACAAAAAAAAGGAGTGGCTTCACCTCTCAGGTAAAAACCTCCAGACAATTTCTACAGTAAATTAGTTACTTCACCGCTCAGGTGAACACTACAGCAACGCTGTAACTTGGCCTAGGCCAACAAGGCCCAGGCCATTCTGGCTCCTGCTTCAGATGTGGGGCCATAGGAAATGGTACGGTTCGGTTAGGGCGGAGCTACAATACATTCCACTGATTGGCCGACATGCTAGGCATTTTTTCTAAACCCTGTATGGCCCTGGCGGTCCGACTTGCAGTGGAAACACTCACCTGAGAAGGCCGGACCATTCTAACCCTTCCGAACTGTTCCGCTCAGTAGATATTCTCTTTCCGATCCCCTGGAAATAACTTGGGGTAATGTCTTATACCAATGTGTATATTCTTTTTGCTACTTTATGCTTCTAGTGGATATTGCCTAGAAAAAAATATATACTTCAGACTATTACTACAGAAAAGGAGTATCTTTACCCTGATTGAGCTAATACCGCTCAGATGATCACTCCAGGCTTTTACTACAAAAAAAGGAGTGGCTTCACCTTTCAGGTAAACACTCCAGACAATTTCTACAGTAAAGGAGTTACTTCACCGCTCAGGTGAACACTACAGCAACGCTGTAACTTGGCCTAGACCAACAAGGCCCAGGCCATTCTGGCTCCTGCTTCAGATGTGGGGCCATAGAAAATGGTACGGTTCGGTTAGGGCGGAGCTACAATACATTCCACTGATTGGCCGACATGCTAGGCATTTTTTCTAAACCTGTATGGCCCCTGACGGTCCGACTTGCAGTGGAAACCCTCACCTGAGAAGGCCGGACCATTCTAACCCTTCCGAACTGTTCCGCTCAGTAGATATTCTCTTTCCGATCCCTTGGAAATAAACTTGGGGTAATGTCTGATACCAATGTGTATATTCTTTTTGCTACTTTATGCTTCTAGTGGATATTGCCTAGAAAAAAATATATACTTCAGACTATTACTACAGAAAAGGAGTATCTTACCTGATTGAGCTAATACGCTCAGGTGATCACTCCAGGCTTTTACTACAAAAAAAGGAGTGGCTTCACCTCTCAGGTAAACTCTAAGACAATTTCTACAGTAAATGAGTTACTTCACCGCTCAGGTGAACACTACAGCAACGCTGTAACTTGGCCTAGGCCAACAAGGCCCAGGCCATTCTGGCTCCTGCTTCAGATGTGGGGCCATAGGAAATGGTACGGTTCGGTTAGGCGGAGCTACAATACATTCCACTGATTGGCCGACATGCTAGGCATTTTTTCTAAACACTGTATGGCCCCTGACGGTCCGACTTGCAGTGGAAACACTCACCTGAGAAGGCCGGACCATGCTAACCCTTCCAAACTGTACCGACCCAAACTGTTCCGCTCAGTGGATATTCTCTTTCCGATCCCCTGGAAATAACTTGGGGTAATGTCTTATACCATTGTATATATTCTTTTTGCTACTTTATGCTTCTAGTGGATATTGCCTAGAAAAAAATATATACTTCAGACTATTACTACAGAAAAGGAGTATCTTTACCCTGATTGAGCTAATACCACTCAGGTGATCACTCCAGGCTTTTACTAAAAAAAAGGAGTGGCTTCACCTCTCAGGTAAACACTCCAGACAATTTCTACAGTAAATGAGTTACTTCACCGCTCAGGTGAACACTACAGCAACGCTGTAACTTGGCCTAGACCAACAAGGCCCAGGCCATTCTGGCTCCTGCTTCAGATGTGGGGCCATAGAAAATGGTACGGTTCGGTTAGGGCGGAGCTACAATACATTCAATGATTGGCCGACATGCTAGGCATTTTTTCTAAACCCTGTATGGCCCCTGACTGTCCGACTTGCAGTGGAAACACTCACCTGAGAAGGCCGGGACCATTCTAACCCTTCCGAAACTGTTCCGCTCAGTAGATATTCTCTTTCCGATCCCCTGGAAATAACTTGGGGTAATGTCTTATACCAATGTGTATATTCTTTTTGCTACTTTATGCTTCTAGTGGATATTGCTAGAAAAAATATATACTTCAGACTATTACTACAGAAAAGGAGTATCTTTACCCTGATTGAGCTAATACCGCTCAGGTGATCACTCCAGGCTTTTACTACAAAAAAAGGAGTGGCTTCACCTCTCAGGTAAACACTCCAGACAATTTCTACAGTAAAGGAGTCCCTTCACCGCTCAGGTGAAACACTACAGCAATGCTGTAACTTGGCCTAGGCCAACAAGGCCCAGGCCATTCTGGCTCCTGCTTCAGATGTGGGGCCATAGAAAATGGTACGGTTCGGTTAGGGCGGAGCTAGCTACAATACATTCCACTGATTGGCCGACACGCTAGGCATTTTTTCTAAAACTGTATGGCCCCTGACACGGTCCGACTTGCAGTGGAAACACTCACCTGAGAAGGCCGGACCATTCTAACCCTTCCGAACTGTTCCGCTCAGTAGATATTCTCTTTCCGATCCCCTGGAAATAACTTGGGGTAATGTCTTATACCAATGTGTATATTCTTTTTGCTACTTTATGCTTCTAGTGGATATTGCCTAGAAAAAAATATATACTTCAGACTATTACTACAGAAAAGGAGTATCTTTACCCTGATAGAGCTAATACCGCTCAGGTGATCCACTCCAGGCTTTTACTACAAAAAAAGGAGTGGCTTCACCTCTCAGGTAAACACTCCAGACAAATTTCTACAGTAAATGAGTTACTTCACCGCTCAGGTGAACACTACAGCAACGCTGTAACTTGGCCTAGACCAACAAGGCCCAGGCCATTCTGGCTCCTGCTTCAGATGTGGGGCCATAGAAAATGGTACGGTTCGGTTGGCCGGAGCTAACAATACATTCCACTGATTGGCGACATGCTAGGCATTTTTTTTAAAACATGTATGGCCCCCTGACGGTCCGACTTGCAGTGGAAACACTCACCTGAGAAGGCCGGGACCATTCTAACCCTTTCCAAACTGTACCGACCCAAACTGTTCCGCTCAGTGGATATTCTCTTTCCGATCCCCTGGAAATAACTTGGGGTAATGTCTTATACCAATGTGTATATTCTTTTTGCTACTTTATGCTTCTAGTGGATATTGCCTAGAAAAAATATATACTTCAGACTATTACTACAGAAAAGGAGTATCTTTACCCTGATTGAGCTAATACCGCTCAGGTGATCACTCCAGGCTTTTACTACAAAGAAAGGAGTGGCTTCACCTCTCAGGTAACCACTCCAGACAATTTCTACAGTAAAGGAGTCCCTTCACCGCTCAGGTGAACCACTACAGCAACGCTGTAACTTGGCCTAGGCCAAAAGGCCCAGGCCATTCTGGCACCTGCTTCAGATGTGGGGCCATAGGAAATGGTACGGTTCGGTTAGGGCGGGAGCTACAATACATTCCACTGATTGGCCGACATGCTAGGCATTTTTTCTAAACCCTGTATGGCCCCTGACGGTCCGACTTGCAGTGGAAACACTCACCTGAGAAGGCCGGACCATTCTAACCTTCCGAACTGTTCCGCTCAGTAGATATTCTCTTTCCGATCCCTTGGAAATAACTTGGGGTAATGTCTTATACCAATGTGTATTATTCTTTTTGCTACTTTATGCTTCTAGTGGATATTGCCTAGAAAAAAATATATACTTCAGACTATTACTACAGAAAAGGAGTATCTTTACCCTGATTGAGCTAATACCGCTCAGGTGATCACTCCAGGCTTTTACTACAAAAAAAGGAGTGGCTTCAACTCTCAGGTAAACACTCCAGACAATTTCTACAGTAAATGGAGTACTTCACCGCTCAGGTGAACACTACAGCAACGCTGTAACTTGGCCTTGACCAACAAGGCCCAGGCCATTCTGGCTCCTGCTTCAGATGTGGGGCCATAGAAAATGGTACGGTTCGGTTAGGAGGAGCTACAATACATTCCACTGATTGGCCGACATGCTAGGCATTTTTTCTAAACCCTGTATGGCCCTGAACTGTCCGACTTGCAGGGGAAAACACTCACCTGAGAAGACCGGACCATTCTAACCCTTCCGAACTGTTCCGCATCCAGTAGATATTCTTCTTTCCGATCCCCTGGAAATAACTTGGGGTAATGTCTTATACCAATGTGTATATTCTTTTTGCGGACTTTATGCTTCTTGTGGATATGGCCTAGAAAAAAATATATACTTCAGACTATTACTACAGAAAAAGGAGTATCTTTTACCCTGATTGTTGATAATACCGCTCAGGTGAATCACTACAGGCTTTTTACTCAACAAAAAAAATAGGAGTGGCTTCACCTTTCTCAGGTAAACACAGCCAGACAATTTCTACAGTAATAGGAGTCCTTCTCACCGCTCAGGTGAACACTACAGCAACGCTGTAAAATTGGCTGGCCAACAAGGCCAGGCCTTTCTGGCTCCTGCTTCAGATGTGGGGCCATAGAAAATGGTCTACGGTTCGGTTAGGGCGGAGCTACAATACATTCCACTGATTGGCCGACATGCTAGGCATTTTTTCTAAACCCTGTATGGCCCCTGACTGTCCGACTTGCAGTGGAAACACTCACCTCGAGAAGGCCGGACCATTCTAACCCTTCCGAACTGTTCCGCTCAGTAGATATTCTCTTTCCGATCCCCTGGAAATAACTTGGGGGTAATGTCTTATTCAATGTGTATATTTCTTTTTGTACTTTATGCTTCTAGTGGATATTGCCTAGAAAAAAATATATCGTACTTCAGACTATTACTACAGAAAAGGAGTCTCTTTACCCTGATTGAGCTAATACCGCCTCAGGTGATCACTCCGGCTTTTACTACAAAAAAAGGAGTGGCTTCACCTCTCAGGTAAAACACTCCAGACAATTTCTACAGTAAAGGAGTCCCTTCAACCGCTCAGAGTGAACACTACAGCAACGCTGTAACTTGGCCTAGGCCAACAAGGCCCAGGCCATTCTGGCTCCTGCTTCGATGTTGGGGCCATAGGAAATGGTTACGGTTCAGTTAGGGCGGAGCTACAATACATTCCACTGATTGGCCGACATGCTAGGCATTTTTTCTAAACCCTGTATGCCCCTGGCGGTCGACTTGCAGTGGAAACACTAACCTGAGAAGGCCGGACCATTCTAACCCTTCCGAACTGTTCCGCTCAGTAGATATTCTCTTTCCGATCCCTGGAAAAAACTTGGGGTAATGTCTTATACCATGTGTATATTCTTTTGTACTTTATGCTTCTAGTGGATATTGCCTAGAAAAAAAAATATATACTTCAGACTATTACTAAGAACAGGAGTATCTTTACCCTGATTGAGCTAATACCGCTCAGGTGATCACTCCAGGCTTTACTACAAAAAAGGAGTGGCTTCACCTTTCAGGTAAACACTCCAGACAATTTCTACAGTAAAGGAGTTACTTCACCGCTCAGGTGAACACTATGCAACGCTGTAACTTGGCTAGGCCAACCAAGGCCCAGGCCATTCTGGGTCCTGCTTCAGATGTGGGGCCATAGAAACTGGTACGGTTCGATTAGGGCGGACTACAATACATTCCACTGATTGGCGGGCATGCTAGGCATTTTTTCTAAACCCTGTATGGCCCCTGACGGTCCGACTTGCAGTGGAAACACTCACCTGAATAGGCCGGACCATTCTAACCCTACCAAACTGTACCGACCCGAATGGTGAACACTTCAGACAATTTCTACAGGAAAGAATTGCTTCACCTCTCAGGTGAACACTCAGCAACGCTGTAACTTGGCCTAGGCCAACAAGGCCCAGGCCTAGCGCAAGCACTTTGCAGGAGGCAGCATCTTCTATACCATTATTCTAGCTGGGGTAACTCAGTCAAGTGTGGATAGGAAAATGTTTAATGATTGGGTGTTGTAATTAGAGGGAAGCAGATGGCAGTGAAAACAGAGTTGAAAAACACATTAGAAACTGCTGTTTTGCTACTTGATATATTAATGTAATGTAATGAAATGTAACCTGTAATGCCAACGGCCACCACAAGATGGCGCCAGATCACAGAAGAAAGCTGAGCCCTGCAGAAGACCGCAAAAGCCGCGGCCTCAATTACGGGCCGGTAATTGAGGCCGCGGCTTTGCGGCCTTCTGCAAAGCTCAGCTTCCTTCTTTGAAGGCTGCAAAGCCAGGGACCTAATTACGGCGGGCCGCAGGCTTGCAGCAGATCGCACCCCACACCGGTTGGTAATTGAGGGTGCGGCTTTGCTTTAGATAGATTCACACACACACACATCCAAATTAGGAGAGAGTAGATCGCACACACAGATTATAGAACCAATATTATAAAAAGGATGACTAGCATCCAGTAGGGTAGCTTAGTGTAGTTAGTGTAGGTCCTGCCCTAGAAGAGTCTACCTGTCGTGGTGGGCAGGCTTGGAATCTCTTGGTCAAAAGTATATCAGCGAATGGGCAAGAGGATCACTAGATCTTCACTTCTGGCCAATTGATTTTACCAAAGGACTCTTGATTTATTCAGAGTATATATAGTTGAAAAAAATGTGTATAGATCCATAATTATACTTTCATAAACCACAATAAAAATGTGATATATTTACATTTGAATTGATTTCTCTTTTATTTAATCCTTTCATGATGGGGGGGCTCATTAACTCTTGGAAGCACAGGCCACATTTGCAAGGCTCAGGGCTACTTCTTCCCCTTCTGGTGTGTAGGGATGTGTAATAGGTGATAATGTATTTAACTGTATTAACATGTGTCCTAACATGTACTGTATATATGTATATACTGACAAGCCCCTTAATTGACAGTAGTGACAGCAATGTCCTCTCAATGGAGACAATCCAGGGTTTTCTAGCTTCACCCCAAGAACAGGAGATACGATTAAAATCCTGTAATGAAACTTTCTCTTAACTAGGAAAAGATATCAAGTTTTCAGGGATATTTATATATTTTTTTTAATAAATGATAAATTCCTACACATACCCCTCACAAAAATTATAGAGAATTCTTTCCTGTTATCCAGGGCTGGAGGAGCTGCTCTATTCAGAAGTGTTTTTCTGCCCTCACAATCTGTACCGAATTTTAAAATCTCTTGCTTCTTAAAGTGACTGTAAAGCTTTAAATTGTTTTCATTCAAATATAATAAACCTGTCATACTTATCTACTCTCTGTAATAGTTTTTGCACAAAGTAGCCCTGATTCTCCTCTTCTCAGGTCCCCCGTCGGTGCTCCTGGCTCCTCCCCGTTGCCTGCTATGGGGCACATTGTGCATGCTCGATCCGGAGCCTCACTGTCTTGTCGATTGTGTAAAAAAACTTCTGCACTTGGTGACTAATAAATGACCCAGTGAAAAGAATTGTTACTCTCAGAGAAAGCAACACTCTAAAATGTGTGTAAATACATCAACACCCAAAGAAATATTACTATAAGTTGGTTGGGTGCGCTGTCTCTTTTAAATTGTTACATCAATATGAAAAGCTTAATTGACAATGACAGTGGGACTAGGCCCTGCCCCTGGGCTATGCTTACAGATTTTGACTGACAGCAGCTGGGGCCAATGTCTCCCAATGCTCTAAGCCAAGCCTGTGAGAGCGGGGAGAGTGGAGAAGAATT